>VBVQ01001461.1:0-34481 GCA_011636635.1 Tetramorium simillimum
AATATAAACTATATATATATATATATATATATATATATATATATATAATAGAGGAATATTTTTAAATAAAGATATGTATTATTATATTTATATTATATTTATTACACGTTTCTCTCTGAAGCTTAATTCGAGAAAAGTTCTTTAGTTTTAACTGTTCGTAACTCGAGAAGCATATTGGCATATCGATAGTTTTAGTCGAGGAAGAATCTGCTCCAAATTGCTCGTGAAATCTGTTGTTAAAATTAAGCACAGTGGTGAAACATCGTGTATATTTACGATACGCGCGTCAATAATATTTGCTTCTTTTCTTCCTTTACACGGCTGTCTGCCGTTCTCGTTAATGCAACGTATTTTTATCGCGTCGTTAGAGTCTACACGATGTTTGCGACTACGCACTATCAGAGCTGCGATATGCGTATTAGCCGCGCGCATACTTTTTTTTTGCACGCAGATACAGTATATTAAGTATATGCGCATAGTGGAACACTTTCAGTTATATAAGTTATAATTTTCATATCATAGTTTTAATGCGAGTATTAAGAGTGTTTTTGTGTTAAGATTGAAAAAGTTATTTAAGGAGAGCTGGCCGAGAAGGCTTGAAAAATAACGAGGTGGACGGCGATAAAAAGGATTGTCGCGACCAAGGCCATTAATAAGCACTGTGTATCGCGAAGTTAAAATGTCAACGATCGAATGCATAAACGTCTCTAAATTCGACACGTTTAAGACGAGTGAAACCAGCGACGAAGATCTCTATAATAATTTACAATTTCATTCGCGTCTTTTTGTCTCTTCGTCACTTGTTCGAAATTTTTTCAAAGAGCGACTCCAAAATTCTGTATATATAGATTTTTTTCATCTAGAGTCTATATCCCGCGCTGTTTTCTTGCGTTTCTATTAAGAATTATTATTTATTATTTTGAAATATACAAGTTGTAGATAAATTGGCGAGTAAATACGAACCGGGGCACTTTTGAAGATTAACGTGCAAAGAGAGGTAATTGATTTCGTTAATCTAAGCAGTTGTCTAATATAATCGCAATTACGACGATGTAATTTTATAAAAATCTACACTGTATTTTCCATGATACATGTTTGGGCAACGTTCATTTATGAACGATTAATTGTTGCCGGCTTCACTCGTGCGAGTGAAAATGTTGGTGTTTAAGCTATGCTTAGAAACGTATGTGCGGAATGACTGCGGATTAACATGTGTAAGCATTAATTAATAAGCTGTGTCGTAAGCATCACGATACCACGGAGAACATTACATTCTTCCACGGTATCCTTCACTTTTAAACGTCGCTTCGTCCTGCCTTCGACATAAGTTATAAGTGATATATGAAAGAATCGCGTATTCGTAACGTATTAGAGACCATAAATTGGGACGAGCGACCTGCACGCGATACATGTGGTTTTCTAGTTTAACGATCAAACGCATATTCAGATAAAACTTCTGAATCGTCGGTATCTCAAGTAAAAAATTCGCGCGCGAGATGCGACGAGCGAGCAAAAGCGACTTTTGTCATGTAAGATAAAATAAAATACGCCGATAATTACCCGAATTGCACAAAGCGTAATCACGAGGCGCGAATGAATTGCCGAAACCGTTTAGCTTTTACGTAAGAGAGAGAGAGAGAGAGAGAGAGAGAGAGAGAGAGAGCGAGAAGGGGGAACTGTTTGAAATCGATATATAAATAAGTTTGGATTCCGATGATAGAGATAGAATCGTAAAGAAAAAGAAAAAAAAGAAACGAAAGAAAAAAAACCGATCTTCCGTGTTTACTCTTGGCATGGAAAGGAACGATCTGTACGACGTAAGGTACCGTTCCGCGGGCATCGAACGTCGAACTCGATGAAATATGTTGTTGCCGAAGAGAGCGCGTGCGAGGACACACCATGCGAATCACAAGTCGCCGTTGTTGGCATGCCGAACTTTACCTCGAATTGTGATATGTTGTGCTGAATGATCGCGCGTGAATCAAACAGCGTCCGTCAACAGCCATCGACTGCCAAACCCTCGACATTTCTCTCATAGGTTCCTCGCAGCGTGCGTTAGGACTCGGAGTTTACGAGCGACAGAGAGAGAGAGAGAGAGATAGCAGCTCGTCGTTTAGTGTCGTATAATCAGCGCGTTTTTCACGAACATTTTTTTTAATTCTTCTAACGCGAGGAAAAAGTCGACAAGTACGACTTGTTAACCGTTGTTGATCATCATTAAATATGACGGCCCCATTTTATTCGGTGCTGGAATCTGGCAGCGGTACCCTTTCAATTTTATAACGCACGTAACGACTTTGATTGTTTCCCCGAGATTAGAATTTTTTTTTCTCTTTTCCAATTCCTTTTTTTTTTTTAATAATTCGCACAGACGGAAGAGCGAAATTGTGAGCTGCAATGACGCGAACAAGCACCGAAGGAAGGAGTCGCGAACGGTTTACTTTTCTGAAAGTGGACGAGACGAGCTCAAGGACGCCGCGAAGTTAATGTAATATTTTAAGTGAATGAGATATAAAGAGCGACAAAACTACTTTGTATCGAGGGATACGTTCTTTTAATCGTAGCGAAAGCGCAAACTACAGCGAGCACCGAATATGGCCACTACTTCGTTTCGTAAGACGTATCTTGAAAATATTTGTATGTAAATGAATGACAAAACAATAAAAAGAGTATACGCTGTACAAACCTTCTCCCCTTCTCCCCTTTTTTTGCGCGATGCAATTAAATTTTTATTCCGCAACGAGCCATCGTGATTGTAGCGGAGATAAAAGTTGTCGCGACGAATTCACAGAAATGCAAGGAAATTACTTTTTCTCCCTTGAAAATCGGAAGCTGATAGATTTCGAGTTTGCGTGTATCGCGTGAATGAAATATTTCCCGGAGCTATTTTTAGACGAGCGTCATCACGTTATGTGCTATCTGCAGCTGAAGCGAAGGCAATCGCCACTTCCAATATCATGTTTCCATTAAAAATCCAAGCGTGATAACATAAGTACTCGAGCAAGTGTGTAATATTCATAAATAATATAACAAAACAGGAATAAATGAGAGAAATGGACAAAACAAAGTTGGCACAAGTTTTAATCGTAGAAATTTTTTAAATCGTATTTGAGTCTCGGGAAAAAGATGGTACGAAAGATTACGGTATATTGCAAAATAATGTACATGCATCAATTATCCTCAATTCGATCAAGTTGTCTCGGCAATTGCCTAATTTTTTTTGTTTTATTCAACGATCGATTTTCAATTATAATCGCGATTTATTCGCAATTATTCGGCTCGCTCGTGCCACCCGAGATTACCAAATCTAAGTCAATATATCTTCGATACGATATGATCGTGGCATCGCAACTATTTACGACGATGATGGATCCTTTGTTGCATCATCGGCACGCGCTGACTCAATCTACATATCTACATATCTTTACGATTATACAATTATTTACATTGGCATAACTTATCGTAATTTGTGACATAATGTTAATGTTTAAAGACCATCGCGTGACTCGCGATCAGATTATTATTAAACTCACGTCCCAATCTCGAGTCCCAAATACTAAAACTTAATAAGCACAACGAGGGTAATGTTTAAAAAATTTCGACTTTTTTACATTTGTTAGCATTTAATTCATGTTTCTATAGTGGAACTACTTCTTTCGCGTCTCTACATTTTTTTGCATATGTCTAGTTTGAGGACATATTTATTTTGTCATAAACACGAAAAGCGTAATGAAAGCGACATAGTTTAAAATGATGGATCTTATTCTATATGTCAAGGTAACGGATGATGATTCGTCGCGAGGTCGACCGGGTAAAGTGGTGCTGCGCAGCGGATCGATATGGGAGCGCGGTACACCACAACCGGCGGCATATAGGGCGAATCAGAAACTTTGTCACTCTGGATTTTTCAGAATAAATATAGAAAACTGTCGAGTACATACACCGTCAGGATGGAAAAAGAACCGAACCATTTGGATTTACATTTTCAAAGATTAGACAATTAATCGCTTTAGCTTTCTAATTCTGAAAGACGTTTGATTTGTACATTGGAAATAATTTTTTAAACTAGATGATGTGATAATGTTATACACGAGTAGTAAATCTTTTTTTTTTTTTTTTCGTAATATATACATTCACGTGCAGAGACACTTTTTTCGCAGTTTGTGGCAATTGTCTTTCATGCTGATGTGACGCGTAACTTTGAATTGTCCTGTAACTATGAATTCAAACCACGAGGGTGCACGTGGTTTGTGCAAACCACGTTATTCCCGAGATAGAATTTCAATGCACAATTAGAACAGCAATTTTCGGTTCGTATCTAAAGCTCCAAGTGTACAATATATTAATCAATTCTTAAAAATCCATCAAACAAATCGATTTTTAATCTGAAACCTGCATTGTAAACTCCTATGGGTTGCCACTGCTCGTACTCAATATTCGGTTGATTTGACTAAAACAATGAGATAAAATTAACGACTTAAAATTAACGAGTAAGCTTTACTCAATATGTTATTAATTTATCTAATTTAATTACTTCTATATTAAAGTCAAAGTCAAAATTTTACCTTCCTTTTAGTGAAAATGAATGAAGTATTGAGTAGGAGCAGTGGCGACCTATGGAATAGTTAAAAATGATTCAAACTGAGTATTTTATTTAATTTAACAGTGTGTCTCAAGGCGGAAACGTGAAGGACCTCTAAAACATATTCGAAGGGATGTTTCGTTAAGAAAAAAATCGATTCTGAACGAAATTAAAGAATATACGTCGGCCTACGTGACACCGTAGCCTATATTTCCGTAGCTGATATAGGTAGGGCGACGGTTTCATCCCCAAGAGCCTAATCTTTTCGCAGGGATGGGGAAAAGGCGCGAGTGGCGGCTCGGTGGCGCACAGTGGGGTCGAAGGGGTGGGCTCGAGACCCGACGTGGATGTCGGATTCCGGCGGGGTTTGCCCCTCCGAGTCGACCAGGCGAGTGGCCTGTCGGGCCGACGGGATCGGCCGATTAATCGAAAGTCAGACTGCCGCGGACCGCCGCCGCTGCGACGCGACGCCGGCGTCGAGCGAAGCGCGAAGCGTCCATTTTCCGCGAGAAGGTAGGCGTCATCGTGTTGCCGTCGAGAGCGACGAGAGCGTCATTGTTGTCGTTATCGTGTCGTCGGAGTGGCGTACAAAGTGCGAGATGTAAATGAGACACGCCGCGTTCGAGCGTGTCGCGGCTCCGTAAGAAGCGCGACAGTGTAATCGACTGCTCAATTAATCACACGATTATTGATCTACGTTGAATTCGAGTATTGATAAGTGCGATTCTTCAAATTGTCCACATCGATTCGATCGAGATATCGGTGATGGAATAAAGTTCTTCGTTTTCACCGAGCTCTCTTCATTTTCCAAGTTCCTCTCACCGAGGATTCAATTTATTTAGACGGTCGCATCCGGCGGATGCACCCGAAAAGACGCAATGCGCCGTGACACTGCGGCTACGCGTTCAAAATTTGCATTTCCAATTTTTCACCGTCCAGTAGAAAGTCCGCAAGTTTTTCGGCTTGACAGAATTCTTCGTTTCGTGTTCTTTGTTGTTGCCATCAGGAAAGATTAAATCTTGTCACTCGAACCTTGCGTTTCAAATACCCTAATTTCAACTAGCTAAAATCTCGGAGATTTCAGAGCGACGCTGCTTGAAGGTTCTCGTATGAATCTTTCCACGATCCGATTATTCAGTTATCTTCCAAAGGAATTGAAAATTAACATAATGTCAGAGGGACGCACAAGGAATCGAAGAAATCTCCCTTGGTTCTCGCAATCAAGTCGTCTTGCCCGAATTAATCAATATCTGGTATCATATTTGGAGCTGTTTTTGATGGTGGAAATGTGCGTGTATGAGCGTACGCGTACCAAACTAAAACTTTTTATAACTCAATTTTTTTTAATGTAAAAAGAATTATACAACGTGAAACGCAAACATTAATCTTTGGATAAAATTAACAGTTAATTTATAATCTTGAGCCTTTTTTTATAAAAAACCGGTTTGTTTGAAATCAGATGCTATGATAAGTTGTGACAAGAAAATGAGATTTAAAAAATAAAGATAATGAGTGTATGACTAGTTACATGACGTTATAAAGGAGTTATAAATATAATCGAGACGAATGGAATTTTGGTGCATAAATTTCTCTCTTTGAGATTGATCAATCGTGATTAATTGGGTCGTAATTAAATTAATAAACCACCTTTCAAAAATCTCGATTTGTCAAAATAATAAAGATAGTTTTCTTTTTATGATAAATATAAAGAATAAAGAATAAAGATAAATAAAGAAACTAGTATAATACTCAATTTTAGAAAGCTGAATATTTTACAAATTAGAATTAGGAAATAAATCCTTGATGAGTCATTCTTCCTACTTTTAGAAAGTAAACGAATACGACGTATAAGAGTAACAGTTTACAGTCATTATAAAATTTATGATGCATTTTTAATTTTATTTATATTGATTTTGAATTTTACTTATTTGCGATGAAAAATCATTTTGAGTCAATGTACGTAATCCGTATTTTTTCTTAATGTAAAAAAGTACTTAGTGTACACTTTTATCGGAGCATTGACCTTTTTTGATCGGAAAGATAACTTCGTCGATTCTTCGTAGAATAAGGTATCGTGGAATAAGATATAGTGATGCAATGTTGATATCACCAAGCTGAGGAATCCAGAGTGACAGATAAGAAGATAGAGCGAATGCCGAAATCAGACTACGCGATGACCGCGATAGAAATCGAACGCGCACACTTTCCAACGGTAAAGCGAAAGTATAACGGCACATGGAGTAAGACATTCACCAGGTTTCGCGGTATCGTTGTTAAGGTCGTTTATCGAATGGTGAATGTATTAGGTCACGTCACTCAAAGAAGGAACAATCGAGAAATACTAATAAATATTGGAAGATATGGAGGAAAAGGATATAACTTTTAATAATTCTTTTTAAATTAATTAACTTTGATTTAATACAACAATGAATCTTAAATAATTTTTTTATCTGTCTTATATTTGAGAATTATACTTAAATAATTCCTTCTTTTATTTTATATCTTGTCTCATCTTTATTTTCTGTTTCTATATTTATACGGAACGACATATAAAGACAACTTTGTTGGGAAGAGAGTGGGTTTTTCATTCTCTCTAAATCTTTTCATTAGTCTGTTTTTTACTTGTTCGCTGTCGACGGCTTCGATTGCGAACTCTCATTGCCCTCTTCTTGGCTGACCTGTCCTATTGATCCCAACCATTGATCGACAACTCGAGATTGAATTTAAATCTCTCTTCGGCGACGAGACAAGACCTCTTCTTGCCGATGTTTGATCGATAATATTTTTCTATTCACATGATGCGCGTATCTATCTGCAATCTATCTCTCGAGTGAGGGAAAATTATGACAGTCAAGTGATAAGACATCGCCAAGGTTGCTGGCGAACAATTCTCGCTGTCCATTCGTCATTACCTCTTATCGCTTAATCACCAGCGAACGACACAACGGTAGCCGTTAAAAAATACTTATCAAAAGTAATGCGGTGGAACATAATATAAATGTAAATGTGAGACGGTTCCTTTTCGAAGTTTTCACCGAAGCATATCGTTATTTACATTCCAAACAACGACATATTTTTTTCACAGAATCAATTAAAATGTTCATGTGTTTAAATAATAATAACACATGTGATAGATAGAGATAAAAAAGTTGGAGAAAAAATTTAAATAACAATAATATACCTATTGGGAATAATATTCTGTGAAACCAAACCCGATTTCAGAAGCTTCGCGTCTCCGCAGAAGTAGAGCTTGTACGAATTCACCAATTGTGACAACTTGCGTGACATTATCCAGACATGTTGTCAATTGATATCGAAAATCGAGTTTTCTATTTTACAGCCTACTATATTTCGTCGCCGAAATTTAATCTATCGAATGTTCTTTTTGCAGCTTAATCTCATCTCGACAAAGAATAAGAAGAAAGAAAGATAATACTCTTAGTACAAGTATTGCTATCATCTTAATCTCAGTGCAACAAAGATCTAACTGGAAGCCTCCCTTATTTCAAAGAAAGATATATCGCGCCCATCTATCGATGTGCTTCTGATCTCTTGGATTATTTTATACAGACGAATATCACGTAGCAGTTATAACGACTTTATTAGTCTCAAGAAAGAAGCAGTTATCAAGTTCGATGGCGAGAGACCTTGAGAAGAGCATGCGGTTTTCAAGTCCGCTCAGAAGCTTTCAACTTTGGTCTCGATCGAATAGTTGGAGGTCGCGGCTCCAACCCGAAGGCCGACAACCTCTTCGCCTATAACTGGCCGGGTCAGCCAAACGTTGGAGAGAGGTGACGAAGAAAACGCGTGACCTCGAAGCCGATGGCCAGGTCTGATTGTACGGAAAGTACAGCAGATCCTCGAAGCGGAAGCGGACGCACGCTAGGTAGACGCAGGCGAGTAGATGACGACGTGGAGCGACATCACGACTACCAGTGCCGTGTAACACGGCTGGGAGAACCCAGGGTATATGCGCGGCGTATTAATAGCCAAGTATAGAGCAGTGGTGGGGCCGCGGTTGCTCGCGGGTGAAAATAGAAAAGAATGTTTTTGGAATCCAATTGGACTTGGTTGGCAGAACGATGGGGCAATATGGCCGACTTGGCCGAGCGGGTGGACGATCTGATATGCAGTTTCGACTCGACTGGTGAAACGACCATGGATACGCTGTCGATGCTGATATTCGGCTGGATGTTGTTCGGTCTGGTGGTGTTGTGCGTTGGCAAATACGTGTACAATCGTTTCGTGCTGAACGAGCTCACCGCCACCACCGCCGCCGTCGCCGCCTCGTCGTCGTCGTCGTCGTCGTCATCGTCGCAGCTCGGCAAGGATGGCTATGCCCGAGTCCACGACGAGGGTGCCGTGACGACGGGCTCGGGCGCTGGGACCATCGTTAGAAAACTGTTCGACAAGTCGAAATCGGTGTCACCGTCCTCGTCATCGGTCGCGAGGGCTGGTACCGGTGGTGGTGCAGGTGGCGGTGGTACCGTTAGTGTCGGCAGTGGCGGCGGTACCACTGGTGCTGGCGGTAGTGCTGGCAGTGGTGGAGGTGCTGCTGCTGCTGCTGTTGCTGGTGGTGGTGGCGGTGGTGGTGGTGGTGGTACCGGTATCGTAGCAGGTGCGAGATCACCCTCACCGGGTGGCTACGTGCCGCCGACGCCACCGATCAGGAAACGTCTCACACGGAAGACTTCCGGTGCTCTCATCAGCCCGTCCCGCAGCTCCAAAGCGCTGCACCTCCCGACTGCGACTGGCGCGGATACCGAGGCTGTGCGTTGGGTCAACGAACTGATCGTGTGGCTGCATTACGACCTTGTCATCCTCAACGAACTCCTGGCTACCTGGGTGGTTTCCCTTAACGACTTCACCGCCAACTCCACCGACGAGGTGAGAAGACGAGGGTGAAAACGTTGACCCGTCTCGAGCGATCTAAGCTCTTTTGTTCGTCACATTTGCCGTAAAATGTCTGGCAAAAGTTTTCTAGAATTTGATTCCGAAACCTGCGAGTTTAGAAAATGTTAAATCTTGAATCGCAAGGACAGTGAGCTGGTAGTTTTATCAAATTAATAATTGTGATGAATTAATTTTGACGCTCGCTTCCTATTCTGTATGAATATGTTTTTCATAAGATACGACGCGTATTGAAATTCACTTGGAATTTTGCACGATTCGTCACACTCGATAAGGCGAGATACGATACTCCTCTCGAGGCGTGGGTGAAAAGAGAAGGGGACACGCTTGTGTTTGCGTGCGCGCGCGATGGTCTCGAATAAGTCCAATGCTCGGGCGGAGCACGATACCTCTTCTTATTGTTAGATACACGTCGCCGAGTTGCAACAAAGCGGAGAGTTTTAATTTTCATTCTCTCTTCAATTATAACCACACGGTACCTTGAAAATCGATCGCATTGAATTGATCGCGTTTGATAATAGATCAGTTGAATTGTTTGGTCATTCTGTCTAACGTGTTTTATTAAACGGTGTGCTTAAAATTACGGATACTTTTCTAAATTCCGTTACTGTCTCCTAATTTATTAAATAAGAAATTAGAAGTGTTATTTAATCGTGAAAATTCAACGTGCTTTCGATTATTTAAATTGTCATATCAACTATTTGCTTTATAACTAATTATGATTGTTTAATAAATAATGTTTATTATGACTTCCCGATATATTTATCTCAAGATCAATCGTTTTTTTTTTTATTAACATTGGCACTCACTTATTTATCAATAAATTAACAAATTAAATAAATAAAATCAAACAATTAAAAACTGTCGCCAAAATTCTACGTTCTAACAATCAAGGCAAATATAAATTATGGCAAAATATCATAATTAATATCTTGCGTTAAAATCGATCGTGCGTAATCTTTTTCCTTTTTTGCGGTGGCACGACACCGAATGGTTCGTGATATCATCACTTACATAGGTCAAGGTGCGTTACATCAAAGGTCACTAGAATATAAAAAGGCGTTACGGTTCGGCGCTGTCCTTGCCACGTGTAGCTACGGCATCGCTTCGCTGGTATTACTTAAATTTCATTGTGCGTCGAAGCCAATCCCAGCTTGGATTAATTAATGTTTATCGTACGTAACGACGTGACTTGGATTTTTTAAACCTACGACTTAATGCGTTATAATATAGCGATAGATTTTGATAAAAAAAATTACAATTTAAGAAGAAATAATTAAAATAATTGTATAACAAAAGTAAGGAATAATATAATTTTAACAAAAACAATTATAGTTGGTAAAAATTAAATTAATTTCTTTGAAATTTTCCATTCTGGAGTTAGTGAAAGAAATTTATGCAATTGACAGTAATTAAATTTGATATGTAATAATTGATTACTGTCACGTATTATTTATGTCTATATATTTATGTCTAAAACTTTTCCTGCTTCACCTACAGTAAACGGCACATTGTTCTTCACAAACAGTACGACGGATTATTCTTAGTTCTTATTCTGAATGCAAATCAGAGATATCGTATGATTGCGTGCCGGATAAAAAACGGCAACGAGATAATTATCACACGTAATATAAAGAAGCGTGACACATATGTTTCTAAGTGTATACATACGTATTTCGACCAAGTATGTACGATCGCAATTAGACATTTATATGTTTCAGCACGGAGTTGGCGTCGAATTCGTTCGAGTACTTCCAGAAACTCATCCGCCAACCTTGTCAAATATCTTCTGCGAATGCGATTCGAAGGACGACGTGGTATGTAGACATTCTAGGCTCTCATTAACCTTTCGTATTTGGAATTTTGTCAAACTGCCAATTTTCTTTCCGTTTTATCAATCTGTCTCTAGAAGCTTTCAAACTTGACAAGAGGTTCTTACTGTGACGGAAATCATAATATAAAAAAAATTTTAATTAAATCGTACATAATTATTTTGATTTTGTGTGTTTTAAACCAATTATTAAATAGCTAATAATTTAATATTTAGAAATTAGTTTTATAATTAGCGATTAATTATCTTAAAAAATAATAATCATCTTGTCTTCTTTAGACTATCACGTGCGACTGCGAGGCTACTCCGGCTTTGCAACTGAAAGCATTTCGGCAACGAGGAGATAAAGTGGAAATTAACCACTATCGGGTCAATGTCAATCGTTTCCGCGCTCGCCTCAACATCGTTTGCATCACCGAGAAGCTGCTGATCGATCTGAAATGCGACGGTTGGCCAGAGGTGCGTAGAACATTGATATCGACGGATATCCTGTGATGCAACACACGGAAACTTCCGTCCTATCATTATGCGATCACAGAGCTATTTGCCATTCATTCTGCATCGCGACAATACATCGCGTTTATATAATCTTCGTCGTCTTGTATCAAATAGACGTAGAAGAAGAAAGACAATTATTTTTTGTCAATTTTTTAGCGTTTTATCTCTGACGAAAGGCAAATAGTTGCGGTAGGAATCGGATGACGGACGGAGAAATTGGTGCACACTTAATGCGACAATATTATTTACTATTCCCCGCGTATCATAGGTGAAAATCTCTCTGGCAGCGGTGGGCACAATAAAGAAAGACTTGGACGAAAGCCAGTTGCAAGAAGTGGTATCGGAAATTGTGGTGGGTGCCTTGCGAGGCACCAACGTTCACCTCAATCTCTCTCAATATCCCACGTGTCCTCGATTATGGAGAGAGCCGCCTCCTCAGCCCGGCTTCTCGTATCCAATACATTACGACGGTATGGTAAGTAATTAAAAACGTATTAAAACGGTTGACATTGTCGATGAGATTAAACAACTAATTGCAAGTATTTTCATCGCATTCTTCAACAAGATTTATATTATAGAGTTGGAAAACATATACAATTTACTTTTCTCAAAAAATAGGGTAGTTGTTGAAAGTATAACGAAAGTATAACGCTTTACTTGTAAATTATCACGTACTATTGTTATCACACGCCCGCTCTGACGACTTTGTTTGCAGACCACCTCGAATTCGATGCAGCCACCGCATCAACGCCTTCAAGGACATACCGCACCCTCGTCTGCATCTATGCAGTATGTGCCTGGCGAGAGACGTTTACTCGTGAAGGTTGTGAAAGCTATCGACCTCGGCGGTCAACAAGGAGCTGTGGAGCCTTACTGCGTTGTGGAATTGGATGAACCGCCGCAAAAGAATCAAACCTCTATAAAGAGAGATACCAAAAATCCGCTATGGGATGAGGCGTTTTTATTGTAATTATCCAAATGAAATCAATTCCTGCGATTTATCTCGTTTTATTATTATGCTTATTATTGTTACTTTATTTTGTTTTATTTTCTTTTTTTACGGAAGATGTCAGCATATTTTAGAGGTGGCTAAATTTCAATATATATTTGCAGCGATATAAGCCACAACACGACTGAGGTGTTATTAGAAGTGTTTGATCATGTCAATAAAAGTCAACGATTCTTGGGACTAGGAATCGTAGGTGTCGAGGAACTTCTCGCGAATCCGAGCCAGCGGCAGATTATACCTCTTCAGGCACGACCATACGAGGAAGATGACATTACAGGCACCCTCACGGTGGAGGTAATTGTTTTTATTAATTTTTATTCCACTTGATATCAAACCGATGGTATTCGCGCAACAAAATATTTCTCTAATAAAATATTATCAAGGAAAATATTTTATTAGTCATCTTTCTTTTTATTAAATATGTATTTACGTTCATCGAATTTTCATGAATCATGCTTCAGATTTTCGAAATGTCTTTAAAGAAATGATACCTTTAATAATTCATTGTATAGTACTAATTGATTTCGTGCTGTTATTTGTTTCAGTTTCTGTTCATCGAGGGTGCGGAGGTACCACAAATTGGGACCAAGCCTTATAAGGTCAAGGAGTCGATAAAGCCAGTCTCGCCGACCCGTTCCTACAGCCAAACAAATGTCATCAGCAGCAATAGTCTGAACTACAACAACGGTAACAGTACACTTATCTTGTACGACTCTGCCGCACAGTCGGAAGGGGGTAATTACCGATTACTTATCAGGCGTTGAAGTGTGTCTACATTCGATTGATTTTTCTTTCATTAGTATATTAGACTTCTTGACCTGTCCTGTATGAAGACAACCTCGTGACTAGAACCGGTTTGAACCCCCTAGTATGTAACGCATTTGTTTAAATTATGCATCGTTCATCGCACGTCGAAAATCGTTCCTTCGATTTGCTCCGATAGTTGGCATGAGGATAATTAGGTTCTCATTTCTCGTTTACAGTGTCATGGATAAAGCATCATTCGAATGCAAACAAGAGTAAACATTCAAAAATTATTCATTTGCAAGAATTGATTCAATATAGATATTACGAGTTTCACATTTTGATTTATCTCTTTTCTTTTCTAAGCTTCAGGTTTACATTTTCACGATTAATGATATCTTATTTTTATTGAGAAAAGTTAATAAAAATAAAAAAATTTTCCAAATTCCTCCGAAGAGAAATCTGAAACATTTTATATAAGTTAGATAAATAAAAATAATGTTTTGGCATTTAAAGTAATCAACGCTTTTATAGAGGTAGATAGAGAGAAAGAGAGAGAGAGAGAGAGAGAGAGAGAGTCGTGGATTTCATCAAACATATTTCTTTATATACGAAATTTTATTAGAAAAAAAATATTTTTGCAGACTACTTAACAAATGGCAACGTTGTGGATTCACCATATAGAAGTGGACAGACGAATGGTAACAAGGGGACCTTGATTGTACATAGTCAGCAAAGGGTAAGTTTGTGAAGCAATTGAAAGTACTTACTTTTTATTGCACGACAACTAATGTAACATTCGCGTGAAATAAAGTTACAAATAACTAAAAAAGTTAGGGATGAATTTAAATGAGTGGATGTTTTCAGTTTCTAACTGTTGAGAGATTCTGTAGAATAATTTGTATGTACCTACATAATAAAAGATTTGTTTGAGTTTTTAAAAATGATTTGTTTTAATGAGATTACTTTATCTCTGACAAATATCATTTTTGCGATTATTGATTTCTACTAAAGCATGATTCTTATTTGATTTCTCTTGCAGCAACCAGAGCGACAGATTGTAAAGGTAAGAAATACGTGGTGTTGGTTGTTTGCATTTTTCGTGTGATTGGAATAATCGTTTCTCGCCTATAATGTGAAAAAATAAATAAATCTCAAGAATAGTTCTTTCAACTTGATGCAACTTAAAAGAGACATCTGGTACACCGAAGATTGAGATGCAAATTCGAAACGTTCGTCGTTTTTAAAGTGTCATTATTCAGAGTTGCATTTCAATTTATTTTAACATCAAGTATCTTTTTTCTGTTTCATGAAAGTATTAACCGTGGTTGAGTGCTGTGTATTTACTAATATGTAACAGGTCACTCTGACGCAGAATGGAAACTGGCAAGAGATATCCCCGGAGGTAAATGAATTTGTGATACCATTTTCGTCTTGATAAACGAAATTTCATGGCAACAAGAAGTCAATCTTGCATTTTGCATAATTTTTTTAATACGATTTCTTTACTACGCAGCACGGAACGAAAGATGTCAATGCTATTTCGGGACCAGAAAGCACCCCTAATTCTTCCAATTCAGAAGGTAAGACTTTTATTGTGATTTCCCCCATGAAATCCCCATATAAATTATGTCAAAATTATAATTTTGATTCTATTCATCATATTTTCATGTAATTATTTGTAAAATGTAATAAACATTTATTTTGTACAGAGAGAGGAAGAACACGAAGAAAACGACGCGATTTCTTTGGTACCATAAAGAAGCGACTAAGTCGATCGAAGACGAGGAGTAAATCAGTGGGTCCTGAAGGAGACATTAATCATGAAGACGCTCATTCGAGATCTATATCCGCCGATAGAGCTCGCGATCCTGGATCTGGTAAGATTTCAATACTTTCTTCAGTGTTCCTTTTTGTAAATGGCATTAATTACGTCACGTCTGTTTAGCGAAATAGTTTTTGATGTTCGTAAGATATTTTTTTAATGATTGAGTGTATATTGTGTTTCGTATATGTGTGCACTTAAAAAACAATTTGCTTGATTGTAATTGACTTAAATCCATATATAAAAGTTCTATTGAGGTTACTAATTTATCATATCGTTAGCTTTAAAGTATATTTTAGTCATTTTTCGATTGTATTGTATTGTACTCATTCATGCACACCCTGTCTTGCTCACATGTGTGTAACTCTCATGGTATTCGTCTTTGGTAAGTATTTAAGCGAGAACGTAGTGCGGAAACTTTGCTTGTCAATGGGCAAAATCGATAACATAAACGTTGAGTGATAAATTTGAAAAAATTGCGTTATCTTTTATTTACGGATTCAGTAAAATTAATAATAGTTTAAATTCGAAAATAAAACCCGATTATTTATCTTTCCAACAATTAATCAGAATTCGTTACAGATGTTTCGTACTTACGATAAAATATTTTAAATCGGTTGTGCCTAAGTAGAATTGAATGCATTTTTTGTCAATATATGTATAAGTTCTTTCGCTTTAAGTAACTCTTTCATTCTTTTAACCGTATTAGCAAACATTAACATATATCTAATACGAATTGTTTCTCCTTTTAGCTCATCTGTCGGTGCCAGAACAATCGAGACGATCGAGCTTAAGCGAAGCCTCGGGTATAAGCGGAACATCCACGAGAACGTACGTCAATGAAGCTTCCACGCTGGTTCTTGAAACTTTGGAGAACGGTATAAAGAAGTAAGTCACTCCCTTTTCTCTTCTCTCTCTTTGTGTATTTTTACAAGATGATATATATATATATATATATATATATATATATATATATATAAGACATGATCTTTATAACATTTTATGTTACATCACTTCTCTTCTTATAATTTTAGACATTACCTCGTACCACTTTCTCTCGCACAGAAAAGTAAATGGAGGAAAAAGGGGACGAAGCTGCACATATTTAACGATCATACATTTATTGCCAAACACATGGCGGGGTGAGTTATCTTGTCGATATATGTATATTATCAGTACGAACTTTTAGCAATGTCGTTATCATTAATCAATAATAAAATTTACAAAAGCGTGTTTAAATCTATCTTGCTAGAGTAACAATATTGATATATGAAATACAATCGTCCGATTCATTTTGTTTCTAGAGGGACAGTTTGCGAGGTATGTAAAAGAACCCTCGCACGAAGGCTCGGCAAGCAGGGCTACGAATGCAGGGACTGTCAGATGAAGTGTCACAAACATTGTCACGTGAAAGTCGATACGACGTGCCCCACATCCACTATCCAGAGCATCGAGTTGTGAGTATCCCAAATTTTAACAATATCGTTTCAATATCAAGTTAAATATTCCCAAGTTCTGATGAAAACTGTAGAGTCACGTTACATTTACGATAAAAATCTCTAAACACTTTCAAGCGTTATTGCGAATATATTTATTTTAATACGAATAAATACGAACTATGTCCTAATACAACTTTTCTCGCGTAAGGTCCTTACTGCCAGTACTGAGCGAATAGGATAGGTAAGACTCTCAGAGTTTAGAAATGAGTGAATTTGCTAATAGTATCGCGCATGAAGAAGTGCCTGCCCCCAATAGATTGAACGTGTTCAATAATTTGCTTGTGGAAATTAATTCTGCATTAATTCTGCTTGCTCCTATTCTTTAGCCGGACCTTTTAGCCGTCCTCATTGCGTTTTATCGAGATTAATCGAAAAGTATCTTTTATTGTCAGATGAAGCACGATGAATGCATACATACGTGTATAATTATTATTTCTATTTTCTTTATCCGGTTGAGAATTTGGAGGGTAATCTTACTTATTAATATTTATGATTTTTAGGATGTACATCAAGGCTCCGCCACTCGAACGAAAGCCTTCTATGCTTCTATGTTCGCGATAACGCGAACACGCGCGATACGCTACATTTCGGACATGCGACTTATTTTTTGATATAAGACAAGACAACGATGATTGTAATCCATTTCTAAAAGTTTCATGCCTTTCTCCATTTTCGTTCTTCCATTTCTGATAACGAAGAGATAATTTTAAGCTACGTAATCTTTGATATTTTGCAAATACAATTGTTTTATATGGGACGATGGAACGTTTTGCATTCATACAAATGGAATTAGATCTTAATGCGAAAGTTTATTGAATTTAATTAAGGATGCGTCCTATGAATGATGAATTACTATCTTATAAAAAGTAAGTAAATTACAAACGTTAAGATAAGAATTTATTCTGCAAAGTTAAAATCCTCTTATCTTTAAAGAACAAGAGTCAAATTTTGCAGAATTAATTACCATTTCTATTGTGCTTTAATCCACTAATCTTTTGCATTGATCATCTTCTACGTGACAGTAATGAAGCCAATTTCAAAATCGTTTGAAAAATGAAAAATACGCTATCGTATAATATGCATAAAACTTACGAGATATCTCTGTCATCTATGTATATCTTTCTCCTAGCTCGTCCTAATAATGGTAGTGATGTAAGCTTGCACTTCGTCATTGATCACTGAACAGTATCTAATTTCGTCCGGGGGACAGATTATTAAGTTAAATTCGGTCATATTGCCTTTTTATTAAAATAGTCAGAAACGCGATAAATTACAGTACTCTACGATAAAATGTACTGTAAAACAATGCGTGAAATTATATAAGCAACAAGTGAGAAAAGGATGATGCAATTTATAACTGAAATGTGTATACATTTATGTACATGGAAGTGCACTCTGCAAACAACGGATAAATTAAAATTTTATTGCTTGCAGAATGCGCGTCACGCGGCGGTATATAATTTGCCGATGACTGTGTAAAATAATTAATAAAATAATGATATTGGTAAATGACGATAACACGATAACAATCTTTATAATAGTAATAACTATGAGAGTAATATTAGTAACGGTAATGGAAAGCAATGGCAAAAAGAAAACAGGTTATTACATCTAACTATGCCAAAATTCATTCAATATTTCTTTCTCTTACGTTTAGCGCAAACATTTTTCAACTGTGTACCTGTTTTGCCTTAATGAAGAAAATGCGTAAATTGCGTATTTACGCGATTTACGCGTTATCGGAAAATGACGATTGTCTTATTTCGATTGTTGTCTTCACGATGATGAAAGAGGCAAGTTATTTTAATAAATTCTATGGAATGTACGTAGATAAATGCGAATACATTGCAGATCCAGAATACATATTTGAATACATAAATAAGCGTCTATGGTGCAATTCAATCAGTGATATTAGAAATTTTCCTTTTCAAGGAATATTCAACACCGGTTTACACATGTTTTTTATAGTTTCTCATAAGAAATTATAAGGAAAGATAGAGCTAGTGAATTTTTTAAAAATACGTTGTGAATGTATAAAAATACATTCGATTATTAATAACATACTGCAATTGCTTTTAATGCAATATTGCAATCTACTATAAATAATATTCAAATTCTTTCCATTCAATGCATTTTTTAAATTATCGATATAATTGTGAAATGTGATTAAACCTGGGTAATTAGACGTGCAAAAATATGATAAATAAAAATCTTTAGAGTTTCAACACAATTTCCTAGAGTATATATACTTTGTACAAACTAGAAGAAAAAAAAATAATGCAAGATGCATCAGAAAAACATGAAATTAATATGATGAGTTTATATGCTTAGATTTATACATTTTGCTGTAACGAACGTCGTCGGAGTACAAAATGCAATCAAAATGCAAACAGAAATCAACGTCAAGTTTTGGCACGTTAACGGTATGTCGATATATAGCGACGTATTTACACATAGAAATGTGATCTTCTTGTTAGAAAGTAATATTAATTTTTGGCAAAAAGTTTCACGACGAAAGCAAACATGAACTCTTTTCCCTTATTGTATTTTTGTATCTACATTCTACAAAGAATGTATACGCAGCGTCGTAATTTCACTGACAATTCCGTATAATTACAACTAAACTGCTAGCAAACCCCACTGACAAGTTTCATTGTCAGCGAATGGCGAATGAATGGTGCTAACGATAAGCGACACTTATACAAATACGATCGTATCGTGTTTGTCGATCGTGTTAATCCCCGATACGCATACGCATACATCGAAACAAGGCATCGTAAAATAAGTCGAATCGAATTCGAATTCAATTTTCCCTGTATATATACAGGCTGTGAAATATACTCCGTTAGCAGATTTATGATGACGAGGCACGTTTTACGCGTAAGTTGCATTCTCGGGTGAATTGAATTTTTTTAGTTTAGATTGGAACAAGTACAGAATTAACTCTAAACATCTACATTTATTAAAATTTTTCATTAATTAATATCGAAGAATTAATATCGAAGATATGTCTAATATCTATAATATATCTAATATAACATATGTATTATTTAATATGACTTTTTAATTTTATTAATTTGATATATTACAATATGAGAAAGAAAGAGACAGAGAGATAAAAAGATTGACAAAGACCGTGTATTTTTGTATAATATATCTTCCATATTCGTCACCATAAACGCGACAAGTTTTAGTCATCTTTACTTTATCATCGAGAACATAATAAAATTAGAAGGAGATATACGCACACACATATTTAAAGTATTCTCACGTGTAAAACGTTTTCCTCCCCATCAAAAGGCTCGTCATTCTTTTTCTCAGTCATAGATTAGAGAGCCAGCCACTAGAGACTTACAATCATCGGTTACAATCAACTGATAATTACTAGAGCGCTTAAACTTCATGAAATGACACCAATTGTCAATTTTTACACGAATAACCGTACTGTTTAGAAGCATCGCATAGTTGCGCGTGCGTAATTGAAAGTACAATGACATGACTTTGCAAAGCAATTAAATCGTTAAGATAATTATATAGAACGGATAAACCTCTTCCTTCGTTCGCGCTCGGCAATACGCACACCTCCATCATTTTCCGTTTGTTTATCGAAGACCACGAGTTACGCGCGTTACTGCAATTATCCGAGTATTATGAAATAATTATGAAGCGTTGACGCTAAATGATATATATACATATATGCGACAACGATTGTGCCTATAATGATGTTGTTGTATAATAATAATGTTGTACACTCTTTTCAGACACAATAGAAAATCTATTTATGGACGATATTTCCAATTGTTCCGCAAAAGCTTCTGACTCTCGACCCAACATCGATCGTATCCTTCTGTCCACGTTCTGTATAGAGCTGGATTTAGACGGAAGCGAGGAAGCGAGCACGGACAAACACAAATGAGCGACTTCAATGAGGGCGAACGGTCAATATCGCGGCGCCGTTCATCCCCGTCCAAGTAAATTGCTCATTCACGTTTGTTCGCGCTCGTGTACTTGATAGACGCAGATTCGATTTAACATGATATAAAGAAATTATGACGATGTTGGTTATTATGCATTGCCGATTTATAATAGTAATAATAATAATAATAATACGATTATAATATATATAATGTTACTATTAATAAATTACTATGGATGACGATAAGATGATAATTGTATAATTTAATGTTACAGAAAGTAATATATTGTGATTCTATAACGTTACATCTCTCTATTCAATCCTTTTTCGTTCTCTCTCTTTTCACTTCTTTTTCATCGACTCCTTTGAAACTCATAATCAGTTCAAGCAGAATTAAAATATATTTCTTTCAGCCATCGGCTTTGGGATGCTACGGTTAGAATAAAATTATTATCACATACTTTTTTGTATTCTGAGAATGCTTTGAAATAACATTCCGCACGTGATTGCGATTATTACAAATAATAATTTTTATAAGAATTCAACAGAAAGTTATTTTATCGAACGTTTGAAGTGAATAGTTTCATATTCTTATTACACTGAGGGAAATATCTGGTGACGCTATCCAGAATTCAGAATCGGTTTACCAAACAGTGTAGTGAATAATCGTGTAACAAGACATCTAGTCAATAATACCAAATTATCTGGTAAGTACATTGTCTGATTAGTATAACAGCAATGTTTAGATATGTTTACCAAATCGTCTAGTATACGTTATACGATTCATTTGATAAGCATTATGAATGTCGGAAAAGATAGCGTCTTATTGTTAGTGAGAGACAATTGACTATCGCGTCATCAGACGGGCACCACACGTCTAGAGAGGATTACCAAACTGTCTAGATACCTATGACTAAATGTCTCGGTATCGACTACTATGACGCATTGAGGCGCCGTTACCAGAACACTGGATGTGTCAACCACTGCATATCGCATATAAATTTACTACACTACTTCTCACAAAACGAATATAGTTTTAATCACCAAATAATTTCCCTCAGTGTATTCATATTTTATTAACTATATACTAATATATGAAAAAATATAATATCTTTTGAAGCTTAAAAAAATCAACATTTTTATCTTTTATGGATTTGTATAAAGATTTCTATTAGAAACTTTAAATTCTTTATCGAGCTATACTTATTATTTCTTTGACATTCTATTAAACCTATATCAAATTTCAGTTATACGTAAACTTTTCTGTAGAAAATTGCGTTGTCGCTGACACGTGTTTGTTATGTATGCAGTTATATATATGTATGTACATATATATAGGATTTTCTTCGACTTCTCTTTCTCTCCTTATCCTTTAAACGGGTGTCAAGTTTACAATGTAACATAGCAAAATGTGACACGTGACGTTTTTCATCACGTGCAGCGACCGGTCACGTTTTCACCTGCTACTGAAGTCGAATCGACGATCTCTTTAAATGCTCCGAAGAAATTGTACTGAAGAAGGTAGTTATACAACTTATCGATGTAAGTTCTCGCGTCGTATCAAGAAGCCGTTGTGAAAACCCTTCAGGAAAATTTTTAATTATTTTAACGCTAAACTTTTTTACATCGTCACAGAAGATATCTCCAAGACTCGTAATCTCACAACCAATTATCTCTCTAATCAGGTTTTTTGATCACTATAAAAATTCAATTAAAAAACACACGTAAAGGAAAAAGGGCATGACATTTCGCCGGAAAATTAACGCGAGGGTGTATATTTGTACATTACTATACGCTACCCAGGTAGCATATGATAGTTTATATACGTTTTACATACATTTTCTAAACGTATTTAAACTATTAGAAATGTTTAGGAAACGTATAAAAAATTATAATGACATCAAAATAACACTAAAATAGTGATAAAATGACATAATAATGACATAACAATTTAGAGTCATTTTTATGTCATTTTGACATCTCTATGATTTCTTGTTCTACTTGGGTGCTACCATGTCTGTATATGTATGTACAATCGTGCACGGCAACAGATTGCACGAACATCCGATCCGAGCATTGAGAATTTTTAGCTGCATTCAAAATACGATAGCGTGCACGGAAGAGGGTGAGGCGGATGGAGGAGGGGTGCCATAGGGGGTCATCCAGTGTCATTCGTCTGCCGACCCAATTGCAGGTCAAAGTTCCAGTTTTCCGCCGGGCGTGCGTGGTCGAGTGAGAGAGAGAGAGAGAGAGACTGGCTCGTCGCTATGACGACGTGACGCAACGATCGCGTCATCATCGGGCTGGAGGTTGACGACCTCCCAGCTTCAACCAGCTTTGGTCCCGACTGGTCCCGACCACGACCGACCAGACGCGACTGGTTGGCTGGCTGGGCACGGACGCGGACGGGGTGAATGGGGGACGCGATGCGGCGGATCCGCTTCTCTCTCCATTGTTCCCGATACCATCGATTCGACTTCGAGCTCGATGTCCTTGCCGTGACGTTGGCGAAATGTATGCATCAACCCGTGTGCACTACTGACCGTAACTTAAATCTCGCTTAACGTACCTACCATTTATTAGACACGACCGAAATGTTCGCATTAAATAATTGGCCGTAAATCGTCTATTGGACGATTAAGTATATGAAGGTGTAAATAAAAGCACCGAAGAGACTGTATACACCCCGTCGTCGAGACAAGTCTGTAAAACCATTTGTTTGGTACAAATCTCTTTTGAATGAAACCTCGTTTTTATGAAAATTACTTTGAAAAAATTTAGAAAAGTGATAACAATTTTGAAAATAATTTACATTTCCCAATACGAAAGTAATATATATAATTATACTTTTTTTGAAATGTTGAGCTGAATTTTATTTTTGTCGATAAAATCTTTTACATTCTTTAATGAAGAATTATATTGTATGTACAGGGTGTCCTAGACCTAACGCGCCACCTGCCAATGGCAGATTCTTGAAATCATTTGGAGACGAAAATCCTAACACTAAAATGTTGAGTCTATAATAGTTTTTAAACGGAAAGCTTTTAAAGATAGCCAATCTGTTAAAAATTCGCTTGCTTAGGTTTGTTACATAGTGAAGGTACCCCTAGATATTAATATTTAAATATTAACATTTTGCATACACTTTTAAATTTACCTATTTATTACTTTTTTTATTAATTCAATTGCTGTGTATGTTGATAATGATAATGGCAAAAATTATTTTACTAAATATTAATCTTAAAACGAGTATATATATATAACAAAACGAGAAGGGAGAAGGAGAGAGAAGCGTCATGTATAATGATTTATAATTATACAAATGATCCTATATATGATAATTTGTTTGTTTGATTTCAGCTTTGCCAAGTCAAAATTAATCAGTGTCTAACAATCTATTATATTTTTTCGGATAAATATTCGTATTTATATAAGTTCTTCTAAATACTTGATAATTAAATTACTTATTAAAAATGTTCTGGCGTTAACATTGTTAGATTGAAAATACCGTAGAACTTTTATAGATTATTTCCATTTGTTATCTGAACACCTGATTAAAACCTGAAGCTGATTCTCTAACTGGTTCACGACTCACGATTAGAGCTGCGTTCGGAAACACTACTCGGGTGCACACCGGCATCATTTTGCCCTGGTTCAATTCTACGTAAGTAACAAAGATAGAACGATATTCGTGTGCACCCGAGTGAAGTTCCCGAACGCATTTTTAATTTTAGATGTGTTCTTATGGAAAAACAATATTTTTTTTTATATGAATAAAATAATAAAGAAGCAATAATGCCAATATTCTGAAACTTTATTTGTAAGTAAATCAAATATTGAGCATCGTTTTTAAAAAAAAGTTTAAATCGATTCATTATCTCATTACCGAGTTATTGATAAAAATATAATGCAAAGTTTCGAAAAAAAAAAAAAAGGTTATAATATACATGTCAACTGCTGAAAGGTAGCAAATATCATATATTTGTGGTGCCAAATATCATTGTATAGCCAGAACATCCTTAATTCGAAAGTGATGATCAATTGCAGCTTGAGGATCGTCGCGACATTCACGCGGAATGGAGAACGGATCGCGAATAGACGCGCGGTACGCGCGGCTATTTGACGCACGTACGTACGTACGAAGGGTGCAGATCCAAGATTGACCGCGACAAAGGGTCGAAGGCTACTGGATTAAGCCCCGACCGAGTTCGTTCCGCATTGCGCGGCGGAATTGCCGCGGCGGCGGCGGCGGCGGCGGCAGGAACTGGGACGCGTTGTCAGTGGCCTTCTCAATGACGTGAATGACGTCACTGCGCCGATGAGAAAACTGGGCCAAAGACATTGCGTAGGGGGAAGAGGAAGCGAAACCTCGTGGACACAGTCCGACGTGGAGTCCACGCCGGAAGCTGCGTCTATCACGGGAGAGAAAATTATTTGCGTTTCGCGTGACCGTTTCGACCTACGCCTTTCAGCGTGAACGTACGACGGAATCGTCCCAGCATCCCGCGGGACCATTAAAGTATTCGACAGCTTCGAGGAACGGCGTAGAAGGCTTCCACGAATTTAGGATATCTTCATTTTTCACAGTTTGATAGATCTTGGAATTTACGTAGATTAATTTTACCGGAATTTTTTCGCTCATTTCATTTTCCCAGCATTTGTAAGGACGGTTCGCTCAACTTTCATATTTATATTAAAAACAATCTCTTTACAAGAAAAAAAGGGCAATGGATTATTATAATTCTAAAGTGAAACTTATCGAGCCTTAAAAGGAAAAACGCGTCCGCGTTATAAGATGTCAACGGTAGACGTTATATATATATATATGTACGGAAGTAATACAGGTATCGAGGAAAGTAGATATTTAAATAAAATTATATCTGAGGGATTTACCAACTAATAATTTAAACTAACCAAAATTTAACTAATTACACCTTCCTTATTTTTCTGTCGACTTGGAACAAATAATAATCGGAATAATTTAAAGTTGGAGGTTTATGTGTTTAACGTTAAAGTAAAGAACTATTTTTATAAATGGCAAAGAGAAAAGGCAGACAATGATACGCGAGGAACGAACGAGGGGAAGAGAAGCTCGCGGATCATTGAATGAACTATGACATTTCACGAAGGTGGATCATACCTACCGATCCACTTTGTCGAAGACTCGTGAATGGGGCTCCTGCGCATCCTGACGTCACATAGGGGTGCAAGCTCCTGCAACTAGGTCAGGCCTTAGTTCTGTCATGGCCATGGATAAAAACGTCGTGGCCGTAGATAAAAAAAATATCGTGACTGTGTGCGCGTACCTGCACTCTTTCTCTCTTCCGCGAAAGATCGTCTGATGGGTTCAGACGCGTTAAGTCGGATACAGACCGAAGGAATGAGCGCGTTGCTATACGCTGCATACACTATATAATGTCTCGCGTCTTGAAACGAGTATTTGTTCGCGCTCTACGCGCTGTCTACGAATGAAGAATCAATTGCGAAACAATCCGATCAAAACGATGTGCATGTATTACCTATCAATATTTTTTTAGATTTTGCGATGCTATTATAAAATAGTACAAAATATAACATAAAGAAAATGTATAGAATTCTAAATATCGTTTCTCAAGTATAAAAAATTACGCGATTGGCAAGATATTTTGCCCTACGAAATGTTTATCAGTCAAATTATTATTCTTACTATTTCGCCAATTTAATTTTAATAATATAATCGGCTGTACGTTTTTAACGTTTAACGATTTGGTAGAAGAAAGGGAAGAGTAGATTTTAGAATGAAAAACGTTTATTTGAAACGTAAATATCGACATACACAAAACAATACAAAACATTCGGTCCTGAGTAACGGATCTTTATCCTATCTTTCTTGTTGCGACACTTTCACACGACGATTATTCCGCGCGATTACACCATCGTATTTACGTATATATTTAACGCGATAACCCGCGCTCGTGGCGGATATGATTTTGTTCCTGCCGATTCTCTCGCATTTTCGCCTATCTAATCGTACAGACATGCTTGGGAGTACCTTAACAAGGCACTAGAGATGAATCGCACAGATATTCTTTATAGATGAGTTTGCGAAAGATTTCTGATGTGTACGTGTGTGTTTGCCCTAATTTCTTTTGTCTTTCATGAATCATGAATTTTTGCTAATCACATTTCAGTTCTTTTTTGCGCATTTTACATTACATTACATTTTTCGATTTTTTTGAGATTAATCAGTCTTTACCAGTTGTGAAGGATTTCTTCAACGCGCACTTGTATGTTTTTTCTTCCATAAACAATAATTACATGTAGTGCGATTACGTGTTGCCAATTAACCTGATTAGCTTTTCGCCACGTTCACATAACGATCAGCGCCGAAAGAAATAATCGTAACTGGTATTAACAAGCCGTTTGTCTCACATTGTATCTTTGATATAAGTTTCTAGTAGATTTAAGAGCAAGTAGATCTAGAGTCATATAATTTCAGACTTGAGATTGAAGTAATCTAAATTATAAATTGTAAATTTATGTTAATATACATAGTATGGTAATATTATGCAAAAATTAAAAAATGGATATAATTATTTAAGATAAGCATTTTTTTTATATTTAATAATATTTCGGATCTCTTAAAAAACTGAAATGCGCACCTTGTTTCTTTTGATTTCGATTAAAATCAATTTTGCTCATTAATATCTTGAAAGCTACGAATGTTTGGAAAACATTAATAATGATATGTATCGCTGACCAGTTTTCGATATCTGTCGATCTTAATTCTTATAATGTATCTGCATATCTTATACATAAATAATACTGATTTGTGAATACTGATTTTTTAATATTATACAAATAAGGATTTTTCCTTTGCGCAACTGAGATAGTTCACTGTATAAACAATATTTTCATACGAGTGATTTGCTGTCCTTATACATAATAATTCACAATTATCATAGTACAAGTTATTAAGGGCAGTATCCTCTTTTTGTATCTTTTCTCTTGCACCTGAAATAATTCAGAGACACTAATTTTACGCGCTGATATATAATTGACTTTTATCGCGTGATTAACGAATCGCGGCTCTTTATAGTGCCGAGTATATCATTATCATAATCGACGATAATGGATGAAGGAACAGGAAGTATAAACGAGAGATAATTATTTATCATTATCGGCTTTTTCTTTTAAATGCATTCATAGCCCTCTCGCTACAATATTATTTTGATACCTTGAAGGCTTGTTTGAATGCATTCAAAAATCTAGCATATCACATAGTTTAATACCTTTTTACGATATTATTATTGTTATTATTATTATTATTACATTGTCCCTCATTAAGGTCATTTCTATTAAATTCTTACTAGTGAAAATTACTATAGAGATAATGAGGGCGTATAGTTAGTAAAGTTCTTGCATAAGTTTACTGATGAGTGACGATATATAAATTAATATACATTAAATCTATCAGTCTGCACGTTCGTATATTCTAAACATCTTACATACGCTTAATCGGAGAATATTAGTTAGATTAGAGAAAAATGTGTAATTGAATTAAGTGATTAGTAGTGCTACATGTGCATATATTATGACAAATATTTTAGATTTTAAACACTGTACGGCAAAATCTTTAGTAGAAAGATATTGCAGAAGTATTAGACACTGTCGTGCAGACGATTCTGAATATACGAAAGTGTATCTTATTCTTTTGCTATCTCAATTCCAAATTAATAATTCATGAAATAATCAACAAGATCGTATATCCTTTTTGACTTTGTAATTCACGATAATACACAAATAATCTCTGCGTCCGATATTGACGATCACATGCAGCCAATACAATCAATTTATTTAATTTAATGTAATTACTTTTTTTACGTTAATCTTTTTTCTTCCTCATCGCTCGTCTTGCTGAGCTGAGCTCTGAGCAGAATCGCGTTGAGTCGGCGTTACGCTTGACTTATACTACTTGAAAGAGGAAAACCTGCTTCGAGAAATTGCGCCGGTATAAGTAAATACGTCGCACGTGAAATGTAATCGCCGTCGAATGAACGACGAGAAAACGACGTGAGGAACGTGAGAGAGCAGGAAGGAAGAAATCTAGGAAGAACCCAGAAATTGCGGAACCCAGAAGTCGCGTAAATTAATTCCCTACCGAATTCGTAATTTTGCAGAGACAAATTCGTCGACGAGATATGTTATATCGCGAGCACGACGGTCAAAGGGCAACGTTCGAGCGCGCATTTTATCCTTAACTTTTTAGTATCTTCAGAGAGTATGTTGGTCCTGCGCTGTGATCGAGACTCGTGATATTTTCTCCGCTGTCAAATTCACCTATTTACGATGTCGACGTCTATCGATAGAGATCGATCAGATCCTGATAGGAGCAGGGCTGTATCATTTGCTGCTGCAGATTGCTGGAATTTCGGGGAATCCTTTGAGTGGGTAGACCGGACGGTCCTCGAACATATATGTAGGGCACTGGGCTGCGCAAGATCCTCTTCGGACTCTTCTTCGCGTGCTTCTTCTCCTTGTTGATGTCCCACTTGGAGGAGGAGATCTTGAGGCTCTGGAAGGCCCGTCGTAGAGTCTCCGCGGTAGAGAGCCTCTTGAGGGAGTCGCTGTCGCTGCTGCTTTGCGCGTCCGAAGGACTCGAGGAATACGACAAGGGCGAGACACCGCCACGAGGTAGACTCCTGACGTCCTCGGGCGGGCTCCAGGTGCGCTCCGACGATCTCTGCACGCTGGTGCTGAGCCGCTCCTGCGATCGCGTCGGCCGTCCTCGCAGCCGCTCCGGATAGCAATGCGTCCTCGGTGACCTGCTGGATCGGCACAACCGTTCGCCGCTACCCCGCCGCGACAGATGCTCCCCGCTTCCGGTACTGCCGCCGCTGCTGCAGCCGCTGTCGGTGCTGCACTCGTCGTCACCGATCTCACCCACGGGCGTCCTGCCCCGATGATGGTGATGATAATGATACTGCCGATGATGATGCTGCCGGTGATCGCTCAAGTCGGTCAGCTGCGTCGATTCCTCCATGTCGTTTGACATTTCGCTGCCACTTGAAATCACACTCTATTTCTATGCGTAGCAACGAGATGTCCGTGAGAATAAGGTGGCTGTACCACCTCTTATTACGTGAATCGCTGCATAAATCTGTCGTCCGGATTTTCTCGATGTATTTGTATCGCCGCGCGTACTTTCCGCGCGCGTGAACCGGAACCGTGGACCTCGGTCGAAGTCGAGACAGACTTTACACGGAGAGGAAGAGTGACTCCGCTTGTTACTCGATACTTTCGGCAACTCTCTAGACTATATTTATAATTCCGCTGTATCTCGCTTTTTTGATCGATCGCTCGATCGCTCGATCGCTCGATCTTTTGTCACCAAGACGATTGTGTCTTGCTAGACGAGATTAAACTGAGCCCGATGCGCTCGACACGCGATCTTTTATACCCTCGCGGATGAACGCGGGAACACGCGCATGCCCCGCCGCGCCGTCCACGTGAGAGTGCGTGTGCTGCCGAGGATGCCGAGAGGGTCGCGGAAAGCTGTGCAGAGCTGCACAGTGGTAATGGGAAACGAGACACCGCTGCAACGAATCTACGATCTATGAATCTACGTTGGCAATTTTAGATAATTTAAAGAAGATGGTAGCTACAAACACGTGACGTTACGTATGATCGAAGTACGTCTAATCTTTCGCGATTATATTTAAACTCGTCAATTACCATTAAAGTCAGCTTGATTTTGAAAAATAAATATGATATTTAATTTTATTTTAGCCAATTTTTGTGAGAGAAATACAGCGTGACGTTTCTTTTATTACAAATTAATTTAAATATTTTTATCTAAAATAAATTTTTTATTTAGCAATTTTATATATTGTGTATTGTATTTTTTCTGAATTAAGGAGAGAGCAGTCTTTAAAATTCTCTGTCTCTTAATTGTATTATATTAATAAATTAATAATTAAACTATTTCTTTTTGTGCCGTAAATCGATTCTTTTCTGATGATATTATCGATCATTTACTATAATTACATCGCATACGGTCGAGCACTTTTTAATATTCCATCGCAGAAGTCCGATTCGACACGGATACAATCGTAGCGATCAGATGACGGTGATCCCGTAACCGATATTCAAGAATATAATTTTAATTTGATATTCTGACAGTGCTGCATTTTCCCTCTCCATCTCTCTCTCTCTCTCTCTCTCTCTCTCTCTCCCCTCTATCTATCTATCTATCTATAGTATAGATCTTGGAAACTAATTATACTGCGGTCATTGAACCTACCGATCGATGTAAAGGGGTGGATGTACTTGCGAGAGAATGTACTTTTGAAAATCAATACGTGCAGTGCCGACTATTTGGCTCCCAACCAAAAGCACCCGCATTGCCTGCACAGAAAGAGAAGTCACGAGAAATAGGTTCTAATGATTTTTACAACAAAATATTTTAATTGTACTCTGATCTATTTGTAGTACAAGAATTTGTAGTACAAGAATCTGTAGTACAAGAATTACTATAATTGTATCTGTAGAAATCAGAATGCACAATTAATTTTAACATTATTTCGATGTAGATGTGCAGTCATAATACTCAAAATATAATATTAACCGAGAATCGCTCATTAGTCGCTCATTATTCGATATCTAAATTGCGCTTAGTCAACTGGCTGATATTCCAATACTAAATAAATTTAATTCACGTGGACAGAAACGTGTGGCGCGATATATATAAACCAATTACAAATCGACACCTTCTTCCCGCTCCTGCTACCTTTTATCCGACGAAATCGATAACGAGATAAAAGACTTTTGTTCACTATTAACGCTGTTAGTAATACAATATTAGAATAGTAAAAAGGAAATGTTTGAAGATAAAAATATGCATGTACTAATAGACATATAAGTATATAAAACATAATGCATATATAACATAAAAAAGTATCACAATAAGAATTCTGTCCCCCTTCCACCTCTCTCTTTTTCTCTCTTTCTCATTCTCTATGTCTGCGCGTGTGTATCTTTTTTAATTTGATATTTTATACGGTATTTTTCTTTTATATTTCAACATGAAATAAATTCAAATGTTTAAAACATCAATAAGCATTAAAGAAGTAGTAATACAGGCTGTCCCATGGAAAGTTGCTGAAACTAATTGCTGTCATTTGCAAATATATTCAGTTGTTGAAAAAAACAAAAAATCTTACATAAAGTATATACCTCTTTAATTGATACATATTTATCTATAAAAGAGTGGAAGCGTAAACTATAATCAAGAGATAAATTCCTCTTATATAAGAAACTGTTGTAGTAATCCGAATAGCCTCTTGAAATGAGAGGATATTCAAAATACTCGCGGAACTCGCGTTTGACAAGAGAAGATCGCATCGTAGGTGCTATATGCAATATCGGAACACAGCCGTGCTTGTCGCGACATGCAAAGCAGCGAGTTGCTAGCAAGGTCGGTTTAAGTGTGCAGTATGCAGTATAAGTTTAATTATAGGATATTCCTCTAAATTGTAAAGTATCTTCTTGAGGCTACATATCAGAGGAAAATCTTCTAGAATCAAGAGGGAACCATTAAAAATTAGAACATTTTTCTTTGGGTGTAATTCTCTATAAGTTTGCTATTTCCTTATCCATTCCTTATACCAGAGGCAAAAGTATTGTTAACGTTCGATCACGATATAAATTCATAAATAAAAAAAAGAACGTTTGTATAACGGACTTTAATCAAATATGTATTCATGTATACTCATTCTATAGTACATTATAAAATTACTTTTAAATCTATTCTACATGTAATTTCGAGAATTAATTTGATGCTAACGATAATAATAGTTAAATGAAAAAGTACATTATAAAATTTTACGGGATAAATGCGCGTGTCTAATTTCGATCTATAATAAGGTCAGTGCATCGTTTGCGGCCACTGCTCCATTTCTGGCCACTGTCTTCGAATTATTTAGTTTATGCTTCTTGTTAACCATATGCAGTAGATGAATATTGTTTTTACAGTATTTCTGCTGATCACACTCACTTGCTGAATGCGTATATAATTGGTTTTATGACAAATTTAAATACTGGCCGAAAACGGTGAAATTGGAACTTATAACATAATTCTTATTTTTAAAACGTCTATTTAATTTTGTTTGCTTGCCAATTTTTAATTTATTATCTAAAAGATTCTTGAGAATATATTAAAGTAAAGTTATTAGATAACGAAAAGAATTGAATTAAAATGCGTTTATATCTTTGAAAATCCTTAAAGTGGCCACCGATCCTATTATTTGTTCCAATTGCGCAAAACAGGAAGCGATCCTGAAGATACGATCATAGAACGATGTCTTGTCGATTGCGCGTTCATGTGTAAATTCTACCGATTGCACGATCGCGATTACTCATCTCCTCGCAAGTACCTCTCGCAAGTCTTACCGTCGCTATCTCGCATATATGATTATGACGATGACGTCTGCTGGCATTCACGTAACAAAGACCAATATTATTGTCGGCGACTTGCATAACTGCACATAGGGCGCAATGACAAAAACTCGACTGATTACACAACGCTGCATAACAATGCCAGTTGCGAATGTGTAAATAGGCTTTACGGCTTACGGCACAAAGCTCGACTGTCACTTTTTTTCTCATAATCAGTCGCTCCGTTGCTCTATCTCTCGAAAAATAGCGATTGATACTGGCTACCCTTCTTACTGCCGTTAATTAATTAATTAACTGGATAGCAGATCAAAGATATTTAATGTATGTACTTTTAATTTTAATTATATTTATAATATTGATAATAGCTTACAGTAATTGCTTGCAGTGATTAACGAGAAATGCAAAATGCAGAAATTTAAATAAATCTGATTCTCTGTTGGTGATAATCGTTTTTACAAGAAATTTTTTGCAAAAAATTATAGTGCCCTAATTGTTGACAATCTTTAAAATTGGAAAATTATTATATCGATATATGTATTATTTACATAAAAGATATTTCATGAATGGCCAAATTTGTCTTGTGGCGGTTACGTTATATTAATGTAATAGTACGATAACGTAATGTAGATGCTGTTATGTCTCAAATCTTGTTGATTCGAAAGCTTTCAATAGCGATGACGTGAAATTACATAAAGGGCGTTTATGTTCCAGAAATAGCATGTGTTGCACCTGCACAATTATACGTAATATGCTTTGGGTTAATTAAAACAACACGTAACAAAACGCGAACATAATAGAACCGACCACGCATTTATGATTTACGTGCTTATAACTAAGAATGCTAAACATATATAAGTCTCATGCATTTTGTTTTAAAATAATTCCTACAAATTAGAGTATTGAGTAATATTTAATATTAACATATAATATTAACAATTTATTAGAAATATGTTTATGATATCTTTATCGTTTTAACTCTCCGTCTGCAACCTTTGATTCTACACCTTCCGTCTACAACCATAGGTCTTTTATGTCCAGACTAGATTTTTTACTATTTTACAATAAATAAAAATCTAAAAAAATTCTAATATGCTTGTGAAAGTTTTAACAAGAAATTCTTACCATTGCAGAGCTGTATTATATTTTACTTATTTTTTATAAATTTAAATTGGAGTAAAAAATTGAAAAAAAAAAACATAATTTTCATTAAAAATTCATAACTTTTATAGTT
>VBVQ01001462.1:0-34467 GCA_011636635.1 Tetramorium simillimum
AATATAGTTTGTGTGATATAATTTTTCATTATATATACATTAATGTATATTTTTCATTATATGTATACATATAATAAAAAATATACATTAATATACATATATATAAATATATATTATGTATATTAATGTATATTAATATGTATATATCCATGGTGTATTGAAGAGCTTTTAGAGAAATTATTTTTATTATTTCAGACAATTCCATAAAAACACACAACGTGAGAAAAGACAGGATGAATATTCTAAGTTGAGAAGATTCTTAAAACGTGACGTTAATAATTGAAACTGTACTTACTTGCCTCTTCCGATAGCCTGGTATGATGCTAACGTAGGCAATCGAGAGGATCACGAAAATGGCAATCAGTATAGTCTCGATCACGTCGATCGTCACCGGGGTATGATGCTCAGAATATTGCGAGGGAAAACCCTCCGATCGTCCGAACTGAAACGACATAAATGCAGCTGTTTTTTTCTCTGCGGCGCAAATAATTTAAAATAATTATTATTTTAGATCCAGAAGAGATCGCGATAGAGAACACTACAGACTGGTATTCATATGAGAAACCCAACGAAGTTGTGGTTTTATCTGAGTTCCTTTTCCGGTTATCCTTATGCTCGAGACTGGATGATTAAAACGTCAACTTTATCGTTAGCTAAATTTCCGTATAGTAGCACAAATCAGTATATTATCTATCATTACGTAATATCAAATGAAATCATTTTTTAATGTAGAATTTTAAAGAACAGATCTCTTGAAACTTTTCAGAAGTTTCCAAGAGACTCACAAATTTTACTTTATCATTATATTTTCGACTAGCACATTGTTTAATTAATAATTAACAGACGTTTTATAATATCAACGAAATAAACTATTGAATAGATAATTCAGATAGAAAATTAGAAAATTATTTTAATTAACAGTTGCTAAATAAAAATTGAAAATTTTTTGTGTTTGCAGATTCTTCATATTCTCGTACGTAATAATTGTCGTTATTTTAGCATTTATAATTGTTTTATAATTACTCAATATATTTAATTACTCAAATATTCATACGTTTGTATGTTGTCTTAACATATAATATTAATGTTTATAATTAAATTCAATAATGAACTAAATAAAATAAAAGTAAGTAAGCTAGATTATATGTACAAATTAAAAGAAAAGAACTTAAAACAATATATCAATTTGTTGCAAAGAATAATAACAAAGAAGATAGCAAAAGAAATTTAAATGTAAAAATGTATATGAAATCTCTACTGGAATCATTCTGTTAAAAAAATGATAAATAACGAATTTATAAAGATGACGCTTTTAAATTTTTTCGCGCGCTATCACTATCGCTACTCTAGCGACGCGTGAGACCTGAAAATACAAGTCGACGGTCGTTCTAACATATTAAAAACATGAGGAGTTGAGAAGTACTCCAGCTCACTCACGTGTACGCGACACAGTGCGACGTCAGGTTAACCGCTTGTCATCAATCATCCTTCGTCATCGGCTCTAATAATTTATATGTTAAATTAAAGCGATAAAAAGTGCGAGCAAAATGACGGTGAGTCCCGCAAGTTTTCATATCTCATGTTTTCCTTACAATGAATATTTATTTTTAATTAATCGACATTTCCATAAGGAATGCTCCTAGTCCTTTAAGCTATTCGGTGTCATGAATTCATTTAAAGATAACGAATAAAATTCTGCACGTATATACTAATTGTTATCAACAATGATCAGCGTAGATCAGTGAAATATAATCACGCCTGAGTATCTGACTTGATTATTTTGTGCAGACGAAGAAAGGTAAGGCATTGACCAAGGGAGCGAAGCAGATAAAGGAGGAGAATGTCTCCACGCTGAGCTTCTATATGTACATGGCCCTAGGCGCGATGGGAAGTCACTTCGCCGCAACGATGGTGCTGTTCGAGTTCACCACGCTGACGATAGTAAGCCCCGTGTCCAATGGATAGGGCACTGCAGCCACAAAACCCCTTAACGTTGTATGCTATGCGTTATCGTTACAGAGTCTAACGGCATTCTCTGCAATTGTATATATAGGAAGCTATCAATTTATGTCGTACATGGCCCGCGCCACATACTCGGAATCTGGTCAGCTCCTGGACCCTGGTGTCGACCTGAACATGGAAGGCGGCATAGCGGAGTGAGTGTTGACTACAACAGATTAATCTTTTTATTGCTGTTATTGTCTTCTGTTGTTCATTGATCATATCGTTCTGTTTACAGACACGTTAAAGATTTAATCATATTGACGTCGGGAGTGCAAATCATGTCCCTCATGTCGAACTATTTCTGGTTATTATGGCTTCTGGTAGGCGTCTTGACAAATCTTTTACATTATTTTCTTTATTCAATAAAAGAATCGTATATACATGGAATTCTTGTCATTGTGTATTTTGGAAACTCTACAGGTACCGTTGAGAGGGAGCTGGATGCTGTGGAAGCAGATTTTGGCTCCGTGGTTCTTCGCCCAGCCTCAAGAACAAGCCGAGATGAGCGAAAAGAAGATGCGCAAGTTAGAGAGGAAAATGGCGAAGCGACATTAATGAAAATTCGTCATTGCTGTGCAATAAGAAAATTCCATTGAATGACAATTGATTAAATCAGGGGATGGGGTAGTAAATTCAAAAAACATTGGGAAGAGAAAGAACGTTAAGATTTTTTTCTTGAGGTTCAGCACATCGGGATTGTGCGGTGGCTTCGGCATTTACATAGGACATAATAATAAGTGGAACGAGACTTCGAAAGTTTTACGAAAATGGGAAAATGATTTTATAAAACTAGAGGAATCACAAATTGGGAGGTAGAATTCGTCTTTGCCTCTTTGCATTCCGAACAATTTCAGCAGACTGTAATCCTCTTCATATGTCTAGAAAAATCGAAACGCTCTTCTTATTTAGTAATATTTCTGGATTTATTCCTATGTAAGTCGAAGAGGCAACACTAAATTATTATTGAAAAATGTAATTAAGCGTATTTGTTTAAAATGAGATATTACAATAATTTATAATCAGTATCCTCATCGGCTTATGTAGGAATAAAACTGTTCTTAGGTAAGAAGTATTTTGACATATTCATTTTCCATCTATGTTTGTTAATGTAAATGATCTTTTGTAATTATAGCGATAATACGCTCAATTTTTTTAATTTTCCACTTGAACATAAGAATTTAAGTAATAAAGTGTTAAACGAAGGTGCCTTCGTAGAAACAATGATAACAAATGACGTCAAAATACGCTTTCAGATAATGGATAAAAATCGAATAATATAATAGACGTAATATTTGTGTATATTGTACGTTTGAAAATTCAGTCGTTCTCCTTCCAATGCAAATGAATTCAAACCAGATTATGGTTAATCGGTAATATATACCGATTATATTATTATTCAACGATATAAATAAATCATTTGCTATTTATTAAATTGTGGAAGTTGACGTTCGACGCATCACAGTTGTATTTAAATCTATCGTATCTTACATCTTTGTTTGGGAATGAAAACTTATGTTTATAGCAATCGACTTTGTTCGAACAGTTGTATACTTATTTATATTAATCGTTGGACTCTATTTTCTGTATATTGGTCGCGGAATGTTTTTGTATATATGCGCGAATTTCAATCCTCTTTAAAATTAGGCCAACGTTTGTACTTTAACGTCTAACACAGCTTTCGTTTTGACTTTTACGTATACATACACGACTGTCCAGTGAAATTCGCGCAATTTGTTTATATTAATTACTTACTAGTTATTTAATTACTCGAATCAATATTGCAGTAATTATATTGGAAGACTGCACCATTAAATAGGAAATATTGATTAAGAAAAATTGGAAGGCTATTATTTGAAAACGAATTAAAGCGCCACAAGAAAAAAACTATGTTTATGTATAACTCGAGAATAGATAAAAGAATTTTTTTTAACTCTAACATTATATTTTAATGCAAAATGCAGAACTATATCAGAAATCTTAACTGGAATGTTTCAAGATTTTAAAAAATATTTAATCATTATAACATACGAAATTACTGCGATTTTATCGTTATATGAAAACATAGTAAAACATAGTTAAAACTTAGAGAATCATTGCTCTCGCATATAAAAGAATTATATGAAGCTTTAAAAATTTAACATAATAATAATAACAAAAACTCTTCTAAAGGTCCAGGTAAATGCATATTCCACGATATGTCGATTTCACTGAACAGCAGCGTTTGGCACCGCCAAATTATAGAATCGAGCCATACGATATGCTGTCTAGATTCTACATTTGGCCAGTAATGAATTCTTTGTAATTGGAACAATCAATACCTGATCTCGAGGAAAAACATTTTAAATTAAGAAAAATCTTTTAATTAATAAGTGAAGAGATATAGTTAAGATCTACACTGTATCATCTAACCTTGTATCTCTTTTCACAGATTTCATTACAAATGTTTTATTGTTATATTATGGAATCGATTAGCAATGACTGATTATATATGTGATATATATCTGTATATATATAATATATTATATAAAAATTTTTTTAAATCTAAATTTAAATCAGAGAAACGAGTGCCATATTAATTTTTTCCTGACTAATCGTATTGTCTGTTCCAATTGCTGGGTATTGGTGTACATATCTGTATATAAAGACTAAACGCATATATCCGGATACAAGACATCTTGAAATGCATCATGAAATAATCCTCCTTATACATTGTCGGTATCTAAGCCTTTCTTCTTCCTATAATCGTACTCCGATTGATAACTCGGCGGATGATTGTGTTGGCGCACCCCTGTCGGCATGAACGTCTCGGCGATCACCGAGCATTTGCCACGGCAACCGCGATGCTGCTCCGCGCAACGGTAGTGCGAGTTATTGAATACTTTGGAACGAGAAGTCAAGTTGTATACGTATCCTTCGTGCACCAGCTGCGGTCTACCTCTGGCAGACAGTCTGTAGATTACCGGCTCCACAGCTGCAAGTTTTCGTTGATTGTCTTTTTATTGAGATTTGTTTCGCGCGCAAGTGATTGATTTAATACAAATATATCTTACAACCAGCAAATAGCAAATTAATATCTAAATGAATAAACGTAATAAAATACCTGGTTGTTGTAACGAATTTCCTTCCAAATTTTGTTCATTAGACAACTCAATTATTTCTCTACTATCATTAATAGCCTCAGTGGTCTCGTTATATCCAATATTCTTTTCACTGTTTGAATAATTCATATTTCCTTCATCGTTATCTGACAAGAGACAAATATCGTCTTTTGACGTGTTTTTTAATTTTTTGTTTGAATCGAAGCCATCCTCTGCCATGCGTTTCTTTCTTGTTCTAGTGTTCCTCTTGGCTATTCTGTGAGAGTGCGCGGACCCATCTGAAGTCTTGCTCCTGCTTTCTTGCTCACTTGGAACATTGGGCAAAGCAGTTACATCCTCGGAATCAAGAGGATCCGACACATTGACGTAATCATTTAATAATGGTATGATTTGCTCCTCGCCGTCTACTAATCCCTTAATCTGGAGCATCTGCGCCAGCTTCAGGAAAGTAGGCAGATCCTCCTGTTTCACATTCACCTCTCCTTGGTACATGAACTTCAGCAGTGATGTTAGTTCTGTGTGTTTCACATCTTTCAGTATTATCACGGGATGTTGACAAGGATTCTCCTATGGAGCAAGTCAAGTTGTTAACATAATTTTATTTCCAGGCTATCACCAACGAGTCATACCTTGAATATGTTCTTAAAGTAAGGACTGCACACAGAGAGAACTAGTTTATGGGCAAGCAACAATTGTCCTCCCTCGACAGCGATTGTTACGTCGACCAGATCGTTCTCGCTCAGATGAGAGAGAAAGCCAGAAGTCAAGTTATTGGAAAAGTTATTCCATCGCAACGAGAATTCCTTCGATGACAATATTGTGGCCATATTTCTTCGTTTCCAAGTAAATTAACCTTTAAGAATCCGAGCTCTTTTATTACAAGGCTTTCTTACACGCTGATGAAAAAAACAAAGTGCAAAAAAATGTAATGCAAATATATACAATAATGTAAACCACGTTAAAAACGTCAAATATTAAATTCAAAATTTCTCAGTATACGTTTAGAAGCGATTAATTAATTAATGAAGACACCAATTAATGCATAATTTCAATACGTAATAAATGTAAGTAATAAATGCAATAATAAAATAAAATGTGAATTAAAACTCAAAGGACTAGCCCGTAGCATGTACGATAAAAAAAAATAATATATACTATTTTCTATCTCGTTTATTATTTCACTATTTAATATTGTCATGTATATTTTAAATAATTGCCGTATCGGAGTAAAAACTGCGTTCGAATGACGCCTCCGAAGTCTGAATATCTCGATTATTTAGGTATTCGCGATGGTGATTCTCATCGTCGGACGCGGCCAACAAAATTCGCTACCTGTTAATCAAAACGTGACTTCGTATCAGAAAGGAGGACGCACCTATTTTACAGTAGCTGTCAAACATTTCTGTCACGAAAGAAGAAGATATACGATGCGGAGAAAGATAGGTGGTTGCCTAGATTCCCCATAACTGCCATAGCTTCGCGCGAGATTCGTTTTCTTCACGTCGATCTTCATCATTGGTTGAAATCTTTCAGCTCCGTTGAGTTCGTCCGACCACGAAGCTGGCCACGATTCCTGGACGCAAACATATCCCATCTAGATATTCGTGCATCGTGGTTTCCGGCGGTCTCGCGTATCCAAATGTGCTTATTAATAACAGAGAGAAACCTGAAAGATTTCTCTCTGTTAATAATATAAATAATTAACAATGCCAATAATTATAATAATAAGAAAATAACGTAATTCGTGAATTTCATGCGTTCTCGCTTCTACAACGCTCCATTCAGAAAGTCTGATAATTCCGTCAGTATTTCACATTATATCAATCTAATATTCTTGAAATATATACTTTCAGTATTTTATGTCCGACATTTTCTCTCTCTACCGATGCAGATTAAATTTATTTAATTTTTAGAACTAGAAAAAGGTGGAAGGAAAGTTAGAAGAATGAAAGAGATTAAAGTTAATCCAGGAAGGAATAAAAAATAAGGAAGAGTATTAGGAGAGAGGGGTATCACAACGAGAGGCGAGGTAGTAAATTTAAGTATATACTTACGCCATACTGGGACTTTATTTACATTTAATTTTTATTCAAAATTACGATAATCTCAAGGTAAGATAAAAATAAGGTGGTCTATATAATTAAGTAATTATATTAATATCTGTTAAAATAAATATCGTACGTGGTTCCTACTTGCTTAAATATTTTTGGAATTAACTGTGTGGGTTTCAACATGACGATTAGTTAGTCTCTCCTTCCGTTCGCTATCAAGATCTTTCATCCTATTATACTTTCTATTATTTTATTTCTTTATAAGTAGTTGGTAGAAATTAACATTAAATATTAAACCATGTGAAATAAGAAAATTGATTTTAGATTCCCTAATATTTATTTTTACCAGTGCAGGCTAACTTTGATCTCGGTTTAATATACCTTTGTCTTTTCTTAATTTTTAATACTAGAAAAAGATAAAAATAAATTAAAGCGAGATTACAGTTAATCTGCATTGATAGAAATGGGTATAAAACGCAATGAATATGTTAATTGAGATCTGCAAAATTGCCTTCCAAGAAGGAAAAAGAAAGTACAGTAAAAGTTTGAGAAAGTTGACCGGTTGACCTAAATTCTTTTATTAAATTTATCATGTCACCAACGGATTTTACTAATGGATTCTTCGACTCGCTAGAGTGGACTGTTAGCCGTTATCTCAATATTTGCTCGGCTAGTAAAAACAACATTCTATTGGAAAAGATTATTTTTTATCTATGTATGACCAAATATTAGAGTTATCACTTTATTGAGATATTATGAATAGCGGAGAATAGCATTTTTCCCAATTTTTTGAATAGCCAAATCTGTTGAGAACAGATTTTAAAAGTGTTTACTGTAAATTTTGTCGACAAAATGTCAAAAATAATAGAGTCTCCTAACAAAACAACTGAATGACATATTGATTACAAAACTAAGCAGAATCTGCCGTTTCGTAAATTTAAATGACGCATTAAAATGTTTAAAGGATAATTCTACTCGGTTTCTGTCGACAATTTACTGTCAAATTATATCAGCAAATTTTGCCGACAAAACAACTTTAATGTAGATAATATCGTATCTGTTGTAATATTTGGGCAAATATCTATTATGCTGTGAGCAGATGGCTTACTGGGTTTTTAATTTATTTATTCGCCCGATGTTCGAAACACGCTGATTTACTCCATTGTCAACGATTTATTGTAATAGCAGCAACCAAGATAATGAGAGGCCATCGAGGCTATCGAGGCAAGCAATGGGAGGCCATCGAAAACTCACCAATGGAAAGGGGAAGTCTCACACTGTGTCTGTCTACGAACTAAATCCTCATTCGGAGGTCTGATCGCGCGTGTCAAGCTAGTGGTCATTAAAGCTCTCCGCCTTTTATTACTTATTCGTGATTATAACAAACGTAAATAATCATAATTGACTGTCAAGCGTCAGATAACCAATTAGTTAAAAAAGAAATAGTGGTGAGGATGACTCAGCAACCCCCGGAGTACGAGCTTTTGCCGGAAGAGAAGACAAGGGAAATGTTAAAACTTTTTAAAGGCGAACGGACTGGTTTCGTGCTTGTTGGCCCGAAAAAGTTTTTTTTTCCGTTCAGATATACAGAACAAGGTAAAGGATTTTATAATTTCAAAGCCAGACCAGACGACACATGGATCATGAGCTACCCACGATCAGGTACGTATTAGCTGGCGAATACAATAATGCTTTCTTGATACGTCGACATTTTTAATGTGACAATTAATATTCTAAACAAAAAAACATGAAAAGATGATTTTTAAGATTTTTACTCAGGCTTATCTATCTTAATTAATGCCTTAATTTTTCGTTTTTTAATCATCATTGTAATTATTTTTTGTATATTTTATCATACCAATTTTTCTTTGAAACTTCCTTTTAAATTAATCATCTGATTCTTCAACTTTTTTGCAAACTATTTTCAAATATTTCTTAATTAAATCTACGTTAATGTATTCTTTTTATTTCAATCCTTTGAATTTTATTTGAAATTGTTCTAATGAAAGAAGATAAATTTTTTTATACGCGATAGAAATTTGTTATTACTGTAAGTAGTTACTGTTAGTATTGTAAATTTTTTATTACTTGCTATTATTTTTATTAAATTAGGAACTACCTTGACGCAAGAGCTCGTTTGGCTCTTAGCCAACGATTTGAACTTCGATGTAGCGAGAAAGCGTCTGCTCACCGAGAGATGTCCCTTTTTGGAGTTAGTATGGTGAAATAAAAGTACAAATTTATTTGTACTTTCATACGTTTCCCGGCAAATGTTTTAATTTTATTTTTGAGTCACCGTTTATTTCATTTGCAATTAAGATAATTTCCTATATTATTTATTGGTTACATTAAACATACTATATTTTTAATTCAGATATTTACATTGTATTTATAATCTTACATTCTTTCAAGTCAAAGCATTTCTATAATTGTGCATTGTAACTATTTTTTCATTTTATCAAATTGAGATGTTAAATTTTTTTATCAAATTAAAAATCTTTATTCTTCCCAGATTAAGTCTGTTCCAGCATCCCGAAGTGACTCGTGAATTTTTGTCAATGAATAAGGATGATATTGAGAAGCAGCAGATATGCCTAGAGATAGCTAAGCCCGGTTACGAAGTTATTGCTAAGAAGCCGTCGCCTAGATTTATCAAGAGCCATTTCCCTTTTAGCATGTTACCTGGACTGTTAGATGTTGGTTGTAAAGTAATAACTGAAGAAAATTGAGGAATTTAATTAATATAATAAATATCATCATCTATGTCTTCATGACGTTTTCTTTGAAGGTCGTCTATGTTGCTCGTAATCCAAAGGACGTTGCAACCAGCTGGTATCATTTCAATTGTGAAATTGTGACGCAAGGATATGTTGGTGATTTTCCCACCTTCTGGGACTATTTCGAAAATAATTTGAGTAAGTAGAAGATGTCTAGAGAACGCCATACATGTTCTCATTTCTTTAGATTGTATTATAAATATTTTTGTTAAGTGTTTTAAGAAGATAAAAATTCTATATTACTTTCAGCACCTTGGAGTCCTTATTGGACTCATTTAAAGGAAGCCTGGTCCTTGAGGCATTCGAAAAATCTGTTATTTATGTTTTACGAAGAGATAACAAACGTAAGTTTGAGCAATCTTATTTTTGTTCTCAATATATCAAGTATTTTCATATTTAATATAATATTTTATGAAACAGTCTTTTTATATTTAACTTTTTAAATGTAATACATTATGTGAAATAAACTTCTAGTTTCTTTTCTTTATTCTTTTAATTTGTCCATATATATGTGTTAGAGAAAATTGAATTAAACGTTTTCTAGGATTTTCCGAAAGCAATTAAGAAAATTGCCAATTTTTTGGGTAAAACGTATACTGACGAACAAATCAGTAAGGTAGCGGACTATATGGACATACAGAATTTCCGAAATAACCCGATGGTAAACGGTTCGGAATATAAAGCTTGTGGAATTCTCAACAAGGATTTTGTAAGGAAAGGATGTATTGGCGATTGGAAAACAGTTTTTACACCAGAATTAAATGCCAAGGCAGAGAAATGGATTGAAGAAAATCTCAGAGATACCGATTTGCGTTTTCCACTTCTCAATAATAACAAGAATTGAAAAGTCGTCAAAAAATCGAGATTTTAATATCTAAATAAAGTTTGATTATTTAATGACTGTACATATTTTGTGCGTTTAAGAATTTAGTAAAAATATTTACATAAAGGGCTTGTAAGAATTAATAATTATTGTTAGTATTACACGCGGAATATTATTATTGCATATTGTTCAAATAAAAATAAATTGATATAATAAATGTTACAATCATAATTAGAATCTTTTTAGCAAAATATAAATATATAATTATTTAGCTAAAGAATAATAATAAGTTTCATAAATTTTATTAAATGTCTACACATAAAAATATTTGACACTACATCTTTTTCTGTTTATTACTTACGCTAAATTTTTATGTTTTACTTTAATTTTAAGCTCGTTTTATGTGATTTAGAATTTGCGTAAAATTACAATAGAATTGCAATGTGTGTATGTGTGTATAATTACATACACATGTACATAAATGTATATCAATACAATATTATTTTTAATTTAAATAAATTTTATAATTACGAGTATGGGCGACCAACTGCACACTTTTTATTTCATATCATATTATATAATTATTAGATGTTTTATTGATACCGCGTTCGTCGCGCAAGTGCAATAAACACAGCCTTACAATACCGTTGCGCGGGCAACGCAACCGCTTTCTAAACGTCACTGTTATGGAAGATGTCGACAATGATCAGATAGCTTGGAACCAGCCGATTATTAAAGGGGAAGAAAAATCTGAAACAGCATCTAGATTCGCACGACTACGAAACCTTGGCATTCAAATTTATTACATCTGTATGTTACATCAAACTTGAAACCGAGGTGTGAAACAGAATGTATAGGACGGACATAGTCAGCGCGTTGCGCGAAACCACGGAACCCGGTGTAATAACGCAGAACGTGCTTATTTCTCTGACGATCGAGCAGGGCCCGAAGAAAGAAGGCGGCCGATTGTTTCTCCAAGATGGAATCGAGCTGGATAAATTAAGAGAGATTCGCATCGAATTTCTCAGTAGGCAGCAGTCGTGCACATATCTAATCGCTATGAATACTGTTAAAAATATCTGTATCGATGAGCTAATTGTTATTGCAATATTCATAGCCTGATTTTATATTTAAAATTGGCTTAAATATGATCTTGAAATGTTACACGATTATTTTATTGAAATTTCAAGACCAGTTTTAAGACAGATTTATGAAACGATTTTAAGTATAATAATTGGATTATGAATACTGTATTAGTACATTATTACATTTTGATTTATTACATATTACATTATTAATTTAATAACATGAAATTGCATTTCCAACTTTGGTATAAGACTGTTTCAAGACTGAATAATAATCGAGTAGTTCAAGAGCCTACGAATGAAATAAAACTCTTAAAAATTAGATATAAGATCCTAATGACTAAAAACATCAATATCTTTTGTATTGCATTTATATCGATCGTTATTTCCTTATTAAACTCATTTTAATATTCTAATTTTTTCTATATGTCGCGTTACAGAGATATTGAACATTGATCATCTCTGGGTGTTGAAAAACTTAGTCAAACTGTCGCTGGCGCATAATGTTATCGAGAGAATCGAGAATCTGGATGAGCTTTGCCACCTGAGAGAACTGGACCTTTCGTTTAATCGCATCAAGATTATGGAAAACTTGAACCATCTACATCAACTGGAGATTTTGCTTCTGTATAGCAATGAGATCTCCATCGTACAGAATATAAACAACTTGAAGAAGTTGACTATTTTGAACATCGGTAAAAATAGGATCGATGACTGGAAACATGTACATATAACTAGTATCTCACATTTTCTTGTGCTTCTTTGGTTTTTTATCCAATATTTAATAATTTTATATTTAAAATTATCTTAAGTAATCTGATTTTAGATAATTTTTAAAAAATCCCATTTAATTAGTGGAACAACTGTATGATGTCTCAAAATTGTACTTAAAATGATCTTGTAAGATTGGATTATAAATAATTCTCTTAACATTCATAAAAGTTTCGTTTGTGCAGGTTATATATCTACGTGACTTTAAATCGCTCAAAAGTTTAAACGTGAGTGATAATCCTTGCACGGAGATGGACGGATACTTGGACTATCTGTTCGCATTTGTGCCCCAGTTAATTTATTATCAATACAAAATAATATCTGAAAGCGAACGTCAATCTGCCGTCGATAAACATTAGTGATTATCAATTTAGTATAGTGAAGAAAGTATAGTATAGTAAAGAAAAATCCTTCAAATATTTTATATTGTAAATAAATAATTATGATGTTTCGTTTCTGCAGTCGTGTAATTAGCAATCTCGAAGAAAACGAAGCAAAGATGCAAACGGAATTGGCGTTGCAACGAGAATTTGAAGACAAGCTTGCGTTATCGTCTGCATCATATGTAGAGCATCTTGATGGAGATTACCTATTTCAACAAATGTTTTCTTCCGATGAAGGTAGATTTATATCTCAATTCTTATATTGTTGTCTACATATATATAATTTATTTTGTATCGATGCAAATGTAGCAGGCAGAACTTTGTCCACAATAAACGAAAGTATACAGAATGCATTCGAGGAGTATAAAAAATCTTTCATTGCAACATGCTATGAATTATACGAACTAGGTTTACGAGAGAATGATAGGAGAACAGAGGACATAAGATTGTTTGAAGTTGCTGTTAACGAAGGCAAAGAAAATACGCAAAATGAAGCAAGAAGGTAAAAGAGAAAATTATAAGAATTAAATTTAAAAGAGTCTATTTTTAAAACTATACTTTTTACTATTTTAATTATTAATATGTAATAACTATGTAACGTTTTTCTTTGCTTTATCATATAAGAATCATCGATGAAGTACTTGAAAAAAGGACGAAGATATTTGCGAATATAAAGAATGTGATGGAAGCTTTAGTAGAAAAGCAAGAAGAAGAAGAAGCCGAGATAGCCGCTGTGAAAGCAAAGGAATTATTTAATGAATTCAATGACTTATTGTCCACGGCACGAAATCAATTAATGTCCAAAGAAGTTATATTGCATGATCAAATAGAGGTACATGTGTATATGACATTAATTTATAAAAGATAAGCATAAAATTAATCAAATTCAGAAGAGCAATTTATTTTTTGTTAAAAAAAGGATATAAACGAGGTATTCAGGATTAATATGAGTGATATGATCAACTCGTTTCTCGAAACTGCACGAGGACACTTTTCCTTATTACAAAATGCTGAGACTGAATATAACAATGTTATAAATGAGTTAGTTTTACATTATCTAAGCGGTTTTGAAAACGAGACACACATACCATCTCATCTTATGGATCTGTGTTGCGACAAGAATACTTTGGCCAACACTCTTGCAACTTCGCTTGATATCCATTTACAGGTATACACTGGAAATTTGAAAATTAAAATAAGTTAAAATAAGTAATATTAATAATTGACGAACATACTTTATAGGTGATAGACGAACGAGCGAAGTGCATGATAAATCGACTCGACAATTGGCTCAAAGATTATATGAATCAGTTAATCACGTAATTATCATTTCAATAAAGTTTAACTTGTTTACATTTGAGATAAATATTTTATGGAAAAATTTTAATGAACAGGGACGAAAATAAAAGAAATCGTCAGCAGATATTGGAAATATCGCATTTTTTTGAATTTCAACAGCAACAACTTAATTTGTTGAGCTTGCCACAACAATTAGATTTGGCGGACATTGACCTAGGTGACGATGGTATATTGGAAAATTAATGATTAATCTGTTACAATATTTTTTTGTTTTTTGACATACGGAATAAAATTCAGGAAATAGAATAAAGTGAGTGTTAACATTTATGAAAATATATATTCTATGTATATAAAATATTATACACATATATATAAAATAATACACATCCTTGATTTATAAAAGTGTAAAACTGGAATATTGTATCTCTTATTGAGAGATATCTATTGTTGCTTTTGCTTCAAATGTTCAATATAAAGTTTAAGACCAGCTTGTATTTTCGGTGCCTGCACATAGGTCACGAATTTTTCGATGTCAGCTTCCTTATTTTCTTTCAACCACTGAATTATGTCGTTTCGAATATCTAACTTGGTTACAGACCTTCCCAAACCTTTAGCGACAACAAAATGTTATTAGTGTACCAATGCTTGCACAAAATGTAAATAATACAATATTCTTACTTGGTATATTGTCGTAAAATAATATATATTTCTTGCACTTTTCGATCGCTTCCGTTTTATCTTTAGCGAGCTCATCCACGAGCCCAAGTTGTAACGCTTTCTCAGGTTTAAATAAAGATCCTCTGAAATGTAACAGTTATATCATGTAAGATCTCGTCACGCAACATATGTATTAAATATATTCCGTACATATTTATTAAATACACATACCTTAAAGCCGCTAGCTCGGCTTGACGATAGCCTATCGTCGAGATATACATATCTCTGAACCACTTTGGAGCAACAATACCCAATTGCGTTTCGTTCAATCCTATAGTATGCTTACCTTCAACCATAACTCTATATTCCGTAGATATTGCGAACATACAACCCCCGGCAGGACTGGAGCCCTGTGAAAGAAAGAAAGAAGCGTTTCATTAAATATTGCAGAAACAATGCTGTGTGCACATAATAACACTTGAAAGGCTCTGTACATTGATAGCAGTAGCAATTGGTATAGGCAGACTATAAAGAGTCAACCAAGTGTCTTGTAGCGTTCGCCAAAAATCAGTAAGTTTCTTTTTATCAGTCGTATACATTTCCATGATATCTAATCCAGCACAGAACACAGTTGGTAGGGATGATGTCAATATGACGCCTTTACTGCGACTGTTTTGAGCTTCCAACAAGGCTGCCTTCAATTCGCTTAACAGCTCTGTGTTCAAACTGTTGACAGGTTTCTTTGCCAGAGATATAATCTCGATCCCTAGTCAATCATCAAGTGAAATGAAATTCAAGAAAAACAGCTGTACATCATGGAATCGATGGAAGCAGCGTTCTTACCTGTGTCTTTGTCTCGTGTACTTTCAACATACTTTGAACCTGTAGCATAAGATCTTCTGAGACACACTTGTCCTCCAGCAATTAGGGTTTTTAAAATAGTCATGATGTCTGATAAAAAATCACTCTTCTTCGTAACCAAGTATTGGGTGCAGTTGCTGGATTCTATGAGTAAAATAAATAAATTCAATGTCCTTCACTTTTGCAAGTAAGTCAAATAATTATAATAACTGCATTTTAACATTCACTATCAGTACTAAAAATCTATAATCATGTATATATTCTAGACTTTTAGTACTGATAGTGAAATTGGAGGGTAACTAATATGATCATAAAAATACCTGTGAAATTAAATAACAGAATATAACTAATAGAGAAATTAACGCTCATTAGAAGTCAAACTTGAGTATGAAACCATCCAAATGTCCTCAGATATCATCAGATATCATTTAACTTTGTTTAACGTTCAGTGAACAAGAAAATGATATATGGAACATGGATGATGTTTTCGAACGCGCCTTATAAAGGAGGGTCAACGGTCAACTATTATAAATAAATTTTATTTTATTTTAAGCCAACATTTTTAATTTGCTCGTATTTTGGCCGTAGATCTTAAATAGAATCTAATAATAGAATCAAATCAATGCAAACAGTTAATTGTGCGAAAATTTGCAAGCTGAGTTATTAATTAATTCTCTTGATTGATGATGAGATAAGAGCGAACGTCACAAGAGGATGGAAAGCGGAGTCTGGGTACATTCTCATAACTGTCAAGCGGACTTTGAGATAATCGGAGGACTCTGACATTATTGACTGTCTTCGTTCACGCGGCGTAACGTGAACATTTAATACAATCTTTCAATCTGCAGCGTAAAACGATCAGTTTATTTACAATTACAATTTTGCAGGTAATTCGTGATACGTACGTGGCTGTACCTCTTCACACAATCACTCTGTTTATCGGACTACCGCTGTCTTTTTTCAATTCGCTACTGTGGAGTATTTCCCGAGAGGGCGCAACGGCGTGACGGATAGTCCCCGGTGGCGAATCTTCCGTAGCGTCTCGCCCCGGCGGCGCGGCGTCCCGGAGCGGAATCGCGGCCATCGTCGCGGCCGATCGTCGGTGACCGTCGCGCAGACCAATCGCGGACAGGTGCCAACATGGCTGCTACTGTATTGCCTGCTCGTCTTGTCGTGACATCGCCCTTTGTCCCAACGGTGCTCGCCTAGATCGGCGAGGAGCGAGGAAAACCGGCTGGCAAGGAAGGAGAGAGTGAGAGAGAAAGAGACGACGGCGCGTTAGATGGAACGGCGAACTTCAATGGAAGACTTCAGCTAGCAAAATGTCAACCCGGTCGCAGCTCACGAAGGATTTAAACGGTTCGTTCTCGCTGCGTCGCAGGTGTTTACGTCGCCCACTCATATGCGCGAGCTGTCATCCAAGCGCGACCGCCCGCCCGCCGACCTTGTCGCCTCTCGCGTACCGCAGCCCGCGCGTGTTACGCGATTAATTAGCCTGTCCGTACCCTTTCCGCGGTGGAAGGGCTAGTAGAATCTTTCCGTGCCACTTTTCATGTTGTCCCCCGTGTAAAAGTAGTACGGCTGTATGAATGATTCATTGCTTGCAGAATCGGTGAAAGCGCTACTTGGCAAGCATGTGAAGATACTACTGAAGAATGTGGTGAAATTGGAAACCAAGCAGGACAAGCAGGAGAATCGTGTTCTCGTGAGCAATCGCCCTTTACTGTCTTTTTTCACAATAGGCGATTTTTGGCGACCCTTTGGTTCATATACCAAAGTGTACCAAACCATATCAGAACTGATGATTTTTGGTGATCATTTGGTGATCATTTGGTATTTCAGGTTGTCGTTGGGCAAGTTTACACCAAACATTTCATACAATGTACTAAATATTCACACAGGACAAATGTCAAGATATATTCCAGAAATATATCCAAATATCTTTGGAACGTCTTTAAAATGTATCTTAGACATTTATGTGCTGTATAAATATTTAATATATTTATTAAATGTTGATGTAAACTAACCCAGTGACAACCTGATACATGTACCAAACAATTGCCAAAAATCACTTAACGTTTTCACATATTTGGTAGTTTGTGGTAGAGGCGTGGTTTACTGTATTGATTTAACTTTGGTTGTGTGTGTGTGACACCACGCTATATCTTGCTTGGAAGCAGGATTGTTTTTGGAAGTCTCTGGTATGTAATAAATGTGCGCCAAATATAAAATAAGCAGCTATTCCCAGTGAAAAATAAGCCATTGAATTAATGTCGATTCAACATAGTTTAGACTTTTTCGATGTCAAAACAACATCAAACAATGATTTATCTTTCACACACATAAATAGAAAAAAACCGATCCATTTCAGCATTAGCACTGGTACATGGTAGTGGTATATGTACTGTAATAAGTTCTACCTCCAACAATATCAATCTTGGTATATGTACCAAAAGATCGCCAAAAATCGTCTAATAACAATCTCCTTTTTGATTTAAATTAAATTGATTTTTTTCTTGTCCTTCAGGTGTTTTCGCCATGTCGCCTCTTTCTCTTATCGGCCAAAGTACCCACAAGAGTAAGTTCAGTTTATCTGTAATCTCCTTTACTCTTTCGTTTTACTGTACATACAGGATATTTAAATTCTTTTTAATTTCTTATTCTTTTACAGATCGACTGCCATTTTCATTACCTAGAAATAACGGCCATAGAGTCGAGGAGGGCAAACCAGCTATGTTTGACCGTCGGAGAACGATATTACAATTTTACTACAAACAGCGTCGGCGGGGATACCACGGAGGTGGACGCTATGATAGAGGCCTTACATACGGCGATTCGAAATATCTTTCCTACAGTACCGTTAAAGTACGTTCCGCCCTGTTTCATAACTGAGAAATGTTCTCGTTCGTGAGACTCTACTGATAACGTATCTCGAAATGTTATTTTTAGTTACATAATACGAAAAATAGAGGTAATACCAGCTAGCAGACTGCAGAGTATACGAGGAAGCGAGTTAGCCAGAAGCACGGAAGCCACAAGACACACAGGGCCCTGCGGCGGTTTCTCTACTCAGTATGCGTGCATGTGTGACTTGCATGGTGTACCGTACAGGGAGGAAGTGGCCTGGGTGAGATTAATCGCATCGCTTGAATTTGTAATAATGCAGAAATTATCCGTCACAAAAATCTTATTTAGAAAAATACGAATTTCAGGACGTCGACACAATATACCTTTCGCACGACACCAGAGAGCTGAATTTGAGAGACTTCGATCATCTAGATCAGAAGGATTTGGTGCCAATTATCTCGGCCTTGGAGTACAACACTTGGTTTACAAAATTAAGAGCGTCCCATCTCAAACTGAATCATGAGCCCCTAGAAAGACTCTTACACATTATGCGAAGATCTTTATCCATTCAGGAGCTTTATTTGGATAATCTCGGGATTAAGTGGTAATGGTTTATTAACAGTTAGCTTTGACATAGAGAAAGTATTAAATATGTACTTATACAAATACTCGGTTTTAAAGGGATTTTGCTCACAAGCTGTCGTTAGCCTTGATTTCTAATGCTAACACGATGCTGCAAACGATAGATCTATCGCACAATATGATCGAGGACAAAGGTATATTAATTAATTGCAATTTGATTTGTTAAGTGTTCTTTTCGTATTTGAAATCTTCATCTGCACTACACCCATTAAGCAATCTCCGTTTTCCAATTGTTAACCATAATGTCAAAAGTGTCCTGAATAGATTTTTTTTCATATTTTTTGTAGGAGCCTCTAGCTTGTGTGGGATAATAGCCAAGTTAATGCAAGGTGTGCCAATAACCATGTATCTTAATTATTCCTAGTAATTATACTAATATGTAATGTACTTTTCCTTCTCTTTAAATATGCACTTTTGTATATATATATTTTTTAGAGAGATTTTCAGTATTTGTCCCTTTAGTTTCTTTTTTATTTTGAACAATGTAACGTTTCAGACATTTATTCTGTACACATCATTAAGTATCACATTAATAGATAAAATAGTATCGATTACTGCAAGCAAAAGCTTCAATTATTTTTATTATTTAAGCACCATTCAAAGTATAATATATTTTTAAGGTGGTACTCATCTGAGCGGCCCTATCGGCAAGTTGCCTAAAGGTTTACAAAAATTGAATTTGGCACACTGCGGACTAACCGGGAAAGGTATAAGCCAAATAGCGCATGCATTAAGCTTGAACAGAAGCATGCCGACTAGTTTACGATATCTGAATCTTTCGGAGAACACCTTGAAAGACGATGTCAATGTGAGTTCATAATGAATTGATCGATCTCAGCGACAAGTTACAGAGACCTTTTAATCGCAATTAAACTTCTAATTCATATATTTAATGATTGCAGAATTTGTGCAATTTCTTGGCGCAACCTAATAGTTTAACACATCTAGATCTTAGCGGTACAGATACGACTTTAGAATGTGTAAGTAGCTAATTTTACATTATTTTCGTTTAAATTGTATTATACTTCTACAATCAATGATATAATTAACATTATTTTTTTACGATTTTCGATTTAGTTGTTCGGTGCATTATTACGGGGTTGTGCAACTAATCTAGTCCACCTGAACGTTGCCCGGAATTCTTTTTCGAGCAAAAAGACCAAAGAAATACCTCCGAGTTTTAAGCAGTTTTTCACGGCGACCCTCTCATTGAAGTACTTAAATATATCTTCGTGCAAATTACCATTGGAGGCATTAAAACACCTGCTACTCGGTCTGGCCTGTAACGAAAGTACAGTTGGCCTAGAGCTCGACATGAGTGGAAACAACCTGGGTTCCATGGGCGCACACGTTCTGGAATCGTGTATTCACGGAGTTCGGTGTATCGCGTCGTTGGATATATCGGATAGTAGTACGTATAGTTGATTTACCTAAAATTGAGAGATCGAGTTATGTAAATTACAAAAATATTCAGTCAGTTTTCTTAAATCTGTTTCAAACAGTTTAGACATAAATGTTTTTATTCGCAGACATGGACGTCGATTTGGCGCAAGTTGTCACGGCGGTGGGCAAAAACAAATCGATAAAGCAGCTATACATGGGACGTAACACCGCCAGTATGAAGAGCAAGCATATAGCCGTCGTGATGGACGCCCTGGTGCAAATGCTTCAGGAGGACGACTGTGTCCTTCAGGCGTTGCACTTACCTGACTCTCGATTAAAGGGCGATCTTTACAATCTGATCAATGCTCTTGGTAGCAACACGTGTCTTCACACCCTGGATATTAGCGGTAATCAGATAGGTGATCCTGGCGCGAGACTACTAGCGAAAGCATTGCAGATCAATAATCATTTACGGACTATCATATACGACAAGAACAACATCACGTTACAAGGCTATGCGGATATCGTTCACGCTTTAGAGAAGTATGTACATTAGTGTACACATAGATCGGAATGAAAGAGAGTACAATAAATTCACAAAACAATTTATTCTTCCAGAAACTGTAGCGTACGACATATGCCGTTTCCGATTTACGATCTGCAGCCTTGTATGAAAACCTCCGCGGAAAAAACGGAGCAGTTAGCCAAGAAGATACAAGATCTACTGCAGAGAAACGTCACGCCGTGCAAATACAGCCATGGGCAAGCATTCAGGCTGCAACAGGGATTTTTATTGAGCTCCACGCAGCAAATGGTCGACAGACTCGTCGTTCAAACCCAGGACACCATCAAGGCCCTTGCGGCGGAGAGCTGCGACGCTAATAATGATATCAATTATGCAACTGGGCTTATACAAGACGCGGATAATTCTAAACAGGTATGACTGATGAAAGAATCAGGATTTGAGAATCAGCTTTGAAGATACTGATGTACTGATATATTTATGTTGCGTTTCTTGCAGCTACTGCCAAGATTACATGAAGTACTTCAAAGACGCGACGAGAATAATCCAATTGAGCTAAAATTGCACGATATGGCGAATGAACTTCATAAAGTTATAACGGTGTATCTGCAAGTATGTGTATTTAATGAATTTTTACGGTAGCTTTCCTACTGGTTTAAGTTACAAGTTTAGAATAGTCATTATTTACTGAGGAATACGATTATGTGTAACATGAGAAACTTACGATTAATGCAGGATTCTTTGGATGCAATGTTAAAATGCGCGAATGAGCAATGTCCTACTATACTTTCGCAAACGGTGATCAGAGGCGGTGATGAGAGTGAACCGATCGCGGTGCAAGACGATCTGCGTAATACCTGCAAAGAGAAAAATCAAATAAATAACGAATTCATACATACCACTGTTACCGAACAAGCTGGCGCAGATATTGTTAATAGAGTCAAGTAAGAATCTTAGAATAAGCTTTATATACATAAATGTATTGTGATTCATTTTCATAATAATTTCTTTTCTCTTTTATTAGCGAGCTCAATTTAGCAGTTGCAGCACATATCTCCGACAGAATCACAGACGAAGTAATCGAGTCACTATCAAGAAGTTATAAAACTTTGGTAAGTAAAAAAAAAACTCTTGATATCATAGAATATATCGTCGATTCTAAACTATCCAACTAATATCAATGTTAAAGATCAACTCGGAAATTTAATTTTAAAGATAAAGAAATTAGTTCTTAAACTTAAATAATGTTTTCTATCGATATTCATTAATTTATCAATTCACAATGTATAGCTTGCAAACTTGAGCAGAATTTAAAATTTGATAGATATGAGTCTCTAAACGAGTAAATTATTATTTTTAAAAAAGAATGTTTATAATCGATTTTTCTTTATTGACTAATGTAACAAAGTACTTCCAGATTGGCGATGATAGCCGAACAAGAAGCAGCACACCGGATGTTTTACGACCTAGCGCTGGCTCGATGAGCAGTGGAAGCGTGATAGGTGTGACTAGCGCGAGCGGTATGTCCATGACTTTACCTCCTGGTAGAGCCAGTCTCGCGTCCGAAGAAGACTGTCCGCCGGAGACATGCTCGCTGGCAGATTCCATTGGTCAATGCGTCAGCGATCAATCACCGATGGTAAGAATTTCAAATTTCGAACATTAACATCTTAATGTGTGGACAATTATTTAAAATATAGTTGGACAATTATTTAAAATACATACGTTTTACCATATATAAACATTTCCACGTGAATTTGCTTACAACTAAAATATATATTATTTTCATTTACACGCTTACATAGAAATTGGATTATCTTAATCTGGTAGGTATTTCAAAGATATATAGAGACGCAAACAGTTGTATATAAAATATTCCACGATATTCTAAAATATGATTGATCATCGTATACAAATATTTGATGCAATAATTTGACATCTTTTATTCAGGCGACGCCACATTTGTCGAACAAGCGTAAGAGTCTGCATGGAAGAAAATTGAGACCCAAATCCGTGGTGGATTCGGTAGAAGGCTTGTCCGCTGATGATATACCGGATCTCTTGCCATCGTTACCGAAGAATCAAACGGAAGGTTCGTATTTAATGTAAATCTATCAAGTTGCAAAATATGACTGAGGTGTTTTGCAGCAATCTCAGAAACCGAGCACTCGCTGACGGAGTCGTTAGATTCCGTCTCGGAATTGCCCAACACCGTAGGTCAGCAGTTGCAGCATCTGGTCAAGTCTAGACCGCGTAGAACGAAAACCCGAGCGCCTACGCGGCCGATGTTAAGACCGGATCAACCGACCGACGGTCTCGCTCTCGGCGAGGGTCTCGATGTGTTTTTCCGACCTACTACACCTACCACGCCTTTGATATCGCCTACGAGCGATGACAGGTAAATATATAATATTCTTTTATATCGACTTTTTGTATTTCTATACAAAATATTCTATTTTTGATAGAATACGCTTCTTCTTTTTTTATTATTTATTAATGCATGGACGGTAAAACGTTATCTATCGTAACTTGCAGCTCTCTACATACATTCCCAACGGATGGTAGTCCTAATCTATCGCTGACGAGCCACAAGAGCATTCCACCCGACATGGAAAAGAAACCCAACTGCAATTCACCGATGCTGAAGACGCTTTTGGAACCCGCGCCACGCTCACGATCTAGCGACAATTTGGAAAAATTTTCCCCTCTCGTCGGTAGAAGATCACAAGGTGATTCTCCGCTTACCGCGTCACCGCTCGCCCGAAGAAACACCACGGACAGTGCTCAAGCCCACGAAAGATCGAAAGGCGAAGCTTTCGCGAAGGAGACTTGCAACAGCGCTAGCACGTACGACGGGAGCGACGATTCTAAACGTAGCACGCTAACAAATGTGTCCAGCATGAGCCCGCGTGGCTCGCACGACATCGATGACACCTTCGGAGCGAGCACGTCGGAAAAAGATCAGGAGAATCGTAAGAGTGTGGTGAAGAAGTCCACAACTGATGCGGAGAAGTCTTCCGTCAAACTACGATCAACCGGTCATGATCTGAGAAGTCCGATAAACAGTAACAGCAGTGGCACCAAGGGTACAACCGATTCGGCCAAGTCTCCTGTTCTGAAACCGTTGAAGAGTAGCGGGTCTGCGAGCGACGGAAAGAGCAACGGCTCGCTTATGAAAAATAAACCCACCCCACCAGCGACGGCGCCTAAACCGCGACCATGGAGCATGGCCACAGATCGGAAATCCGGTAAGGAACATTCAGAATTAACGGAAGATCCAATAATTGTTTACAGGAAATTCATAGAATTTCGAAAAAATACTTGATGTACAAAACTCCGTAAGAAAGCTAATTTAATAAAGAAAAGAGCTAATGAATCGATGGAAAACTTTCGCTTACGGTGGATAGAATTCCTGATGTCATTTAATTTTACAGGAGAATTCAGTCTGTTGAGCGACGGCTCGAGCCCGAATACCTCGGCCGGCAACACGCCCGATTCCGGTGACGCGCTCGACGAGTCGACCGATAGCGGTGTCAGCGGACCGGCTTCCTTGCCGCCGACGTTATCGGCCAGTAGCACCGCGAGCTCGTTGAGCAACACGAGCGTGGAGAAGAGATCGGTGAGGGAATTGGCAGCGAGCCTGAACAAGAGCAAGACGGATAGGAAGGAGAACGGTAAGTACCGTTCGTCCCGGAATTCCTGCTTTTCTGTGTTGCATGGTTAATTTCTTAGTTAATCGCGATCATGCGTTTCTCGAGCTTAGACATCATCGATGCGCGGCATCCTCACTCTTTAATATAGCACTAAAAGACACGCATGTATATAAACCCTGTAATGTACAAGCCACGCCCGTTACCTATTATTTTAGAGCATGCCACACCTGCAGCATGGCGGTCGCTACTCCAACGTTCTGTCGACCGAGCAGATGCCAAGGTATTTTATTTATTTTTTTTCTACCGAGAAATCCTTTTGTCACAGCTGAAATATATCTTTTTTTTATTGATAATCCCCCTCCCCCGTCCGTGTTACTATTGTACCATAGCTCCAAGTTAGGCAGATTATAATCTCGTTATTAATTAATCGTCAAAGTGATCACAAAAGTAATGAATCATTTACTCAACATTGACGTAAGCTCCTTACATGCATATGCTTTATTAATATTACGTTATCATTTTCTAGTTATTCCGTTCCACATAACGTAAGCTAAATAATTACAGTTTTAATAAATGCGGCTAATATTTCGTTAGGATTTTGTATTGATTGTAAATTTTGCATTGAATAAAAGCTATTGTATTTGTGCTGTGCTTCGCAGGCAACGGAAGTGCCGAAAATGGTTGAGGAGAGTCGTCTCAGCTTTAAGCTTCGTCGCACGTCATTCCTGCGCGATTCAAACTTCAATTACAACAACAACGACGTGGTTGACGTTTGATACGCGCACGAATCGGATGGTCAGCGTTGCGCCATAAGGAGTACTTTCTTCCCCGATGCTGATGCCGGATAATCGGGCACACGAGATAACAGTACTTTTCGTCTTCGTGCCATAGAAAGTCTTATCGTGTATATAAATATATATACGTCTCAACCGGTTTTAACATTAGAGACAGGGTACTGAAAGTTTTTATAGCAACTAAAGTACTAATCTGCTGTTAAGGTGGCATTAGAGAATCTTATACTAGTTTTATATGACGCCGCGCGTATTTACATGCAGCCGTAAATTTCGATTTAGTCATATTCATCCGTATTATCCGTATACGCTTCACCATACATTTCATGTACGAAGACCAATTACTTTTAACCGTGTTTCGATCTTTTTTTATATTAAGATACTCGACACTTCCAGTGAGATTAAGTCCCATTCCAAGTCGAATTCTTGGCGAACGATACGTTACGATGCCAGATGAAGATATTAGCGAAGGTGTTCTACTTTTTGAAGATTCGTTTTATTATGTACATATATATTGTTTGTCTACGCATTTCAACAGCGAGAATGTCTAGAATAGACGAGATTTCGAAGCATTTTTCACTTTTGATAAGATGTTGAGGGTAGCGGCAACCGAAATAGGATAACACATTGCGTAAAAGGAGCGTGAGCGTCTTCCAAGATCATGTAACAAGCTGCAGCAATGATATTTCGTGCATGTGTATTCTTCGTTCGTAAAGATAACGTCCGTTATATTTTCCAATCAAGTGCGACATGTGTCTTTAAACTGTGATTAATTTATAGAAATGGGATTCAGTCTAGTTGAAGTTCCTATCACACGATAATTTTATCTATAGGAAAATGTATTAGCAAATGAATCCTTCAGTAAATTCTAAAAAAAAATGGCAGCTTTTATTATATTTATTACTTATATTTATGCAGCTAATAGGTTTTTTATCGGATGATGGAATTGATTGCGCTAAAAGATCGCACCAAAGATAAAATAAGAATTTATCTTTAGCAGATTGAATTTATTTTGCCGCACAAGTTCAATTTCAACTTTTAAAAACGTGATATTCTTCTCAAAATTTTTTTTACTGCGGAAATTGAAATCGTACCGAATGAAGCGTTAACAATCATTGTAAATGTAAAATTTATCACGAAATTTGTACGCGCAACCACGGGCGCATTTTTTAATGTTATTGACAGGACGTAGAATTCTAGATATATCTCGTCGTTCAATTGAATAGTACTAACAATACCAGATTATTTATCGAGATACTTTGCGCTGCGAACTTTCGGATTCGAATGAATCTCTTTTGTAATGAAAATGTTCTTTATAGGCGTTAGGTCAGTACGGAATTATATAATCTCGTATCGAAGACGTACTTGCCCTTTTATATAGCGACAACCGCGTGTACATAAATATATATATATATACATAAAAGACTTATGTATAATAAGGTCCGTGAGGAACCCTACGATTCTCGTCGATCGAAGCGAAGTAACGCGGGAAAAGGATTGAAACGTCTCTTGTGAATTTTTTTACCGCTTAACTATCATCACGTAATATTGATATTGATCCCTTATATGATACATAGGACATGTGATCGTTGCATCTTATCATGATATTATCCATTAACAATAGAGAGCGTTTTCTCCTTAACGTTAAGCGAACGAGTATTAAGGTATCGTGTTAATAAGAGTTATTATACGTGTGTATGCGTGCGTGTGTATGAGTGTGCCGACATATTTAGGTTGTAAGACCGATAAAAACGTACGTAAGGAGGATGCGATTGTTCGAGCTACATGTGCGAGACTCACGAGAGAGAACGTCGTATAAATATATAACTGCGGATCTATATAAGACACTTTTAAAAGCATCGGTCCTAAAGCGTAGCTCTTTTAACTTAACATTTCGCGAAAGGGACGCGCTCTTGAACTTGCATGGTCTACTAGATAAAACGTAAGAAAGTCTCGTATTAATACTTAATCGATCCGACTCGGGAGATGGGCTCTCCGCTCGCGAGATCGTCTTTGCGATATTTACTTTTAGGCACGCGGTTTACTCGGACCTGCCCCTAGGGCGAGGGATATTTTTAAACGCAGTCTCGTGTACTCGACTAAAAACTTACACATGTAACGCGCGTCTTTTGCCGCGTTGCGAGCGACCTTTGTATGCGGTGTGCAGATGCGTGTCTGCCGTATTCGGGAGGAAATCGGGCGTCCGACGCGACGTAAAAACGACTCTGCCGACTACTGTGCCAAAAAACGTCTTATTATACAGCATACGTCTTTTGTACGATTAGAGGGACTCGTCCCGCCCTTTCCTCCGCCGCGTCGTTTGTAATCGCGCCACTTAACTCGGACACAGTACGAATTCACGATACTGTACATACTCGAGGACTTTGCCCAGTAATCTCTCATTCCACGACATGTTACTTACTAACTGGGATCGCGTTACTCTCATTCGGTGTATATGTGTGTACATACGTATTTATGAGGACACACACATACGGTGTATAAAGGGAAGCGAGGGAGAGAATCAGGTGCGTGTGCGTGACATGTGTAATGTAGCGTGTGATACATCGTATATTTAAATCTTCCCCGATACACACATTCCCGATTATGCATTACACACGATACATTTCTATTATACATACGAGCGCGAAAAAAAAAGTATAAAAGATTTACGCAAGGCGAAATATATTGTGAATATTAATGTCTCTGCCGCGCCGCCATGACGTCGTCGCCTCCCGCTCGAGCGATGTTAACATTAGCAATCTATTTTGCCGGACAGCTTGATAGAAGCGCAAATAATAATCCGTTAATAATGAATAAAATAAAAACTCGTAACCGCATGTAGAAACTCGAGTGACTTTCATTTCCCATTCGTTTAAAATCTGTCTTTCAAATACAGAACGTTATGTAGCTGGTACAAATTATATTATAACAATTTTTAATATTTAAATTAATATAATTTAATATATAAATATAATTACAAATATAACAGATTATAAGTTTATTACAATAATAAATTATAGTGATAGAAATGTAAAACAACAACAGTATACATCGTATTTAAAGTAAGAATTATGTAGTAATTAATATTAATAATAAAATATAAATAATTCGTAATGAGTCTGAAAGCAATTAATGGCAGAAAAGAATGCTCCTGTTAATAAATTTATTAATAAAAATGATATTAATTAATCTTTTAATAAGAAATTTATAAATAGGAACATTCTTTTATGCTATCAATAACTTTGTTTTATTGTTTATTATTATACTAGCTATAGTGCTATATTTGCTATATTATTTATTGCTTGTTAGTTTTTAATAACAATGGTAAACAAAATCGTATCCAGCGTTCAAAAGACTAGAAACGATTGCCCTCGTTTTTATGTTTGAGAAAATATTTTTTATTGAACAGTGAAATCAGTTTTCTTTAAACTAATTTTATCTTTCTTTCTTTCTCTCTCGTGCTCACTTGCCGTTTTCCCACCATTGCACGATCGCTATCAGACTCTGCACTAATTGGAGGCGACAAGACCCGGTGGGAGCAGGTGGGATTCCCTCGCCCGCGCCCCGGATACACGTTGCACGCGCGTTGTAACAGGCAGGCAGGCAGGCTCCCCGCGCGCTGACGCGGCGATGCTCGCGTAATCGAAATTGTGTGATTCACGTTCAGATTCGCGAGCCTTCCGAAAAATGTCGCGCACGAGAACGGAGCGGAACGGGAACGGGGCCAAGTGCGAGGTTAGCGTGTGGACACGTGCGATCACCGCGAACTCCGAGTGGCCGGACAAGGTAAACATAACCCTTGCGCCGTGGAATCTCATCTTATCGATGAATTATCCTCTCAACCTGGCGCCTCTACATTTTCTTCCTCTTTGTCGCAGGAGGAATTTCTCGACGTGATATACTGGGCGAGACAGGCGATCGGTATTATCGTCGGTATAGGATGGGGCCTTATACCACTAAAAGGTTTTCTAGCTCTGTTGTTGTAAGTAGAGATATCGCCCGAGTGTCTCCTCCTTACTGTCTCCTTCTGACAATTTTTAGTTAGTCATCATCCTCACGACGTTTGTTTCAGATTTGTAGTAGTCAACGCGGGAATTACATATTTATACTTTAGCAGTTTCCAACAAATTGACGAGGAGGAGTACGGTGGTATGTGGGAGTTGACGAAGGAGGGATTTATGACCTCGTTCGCCGGTTTTTTGGTGAGCAGGATCAACATTTCTCTTAATGGATCTTTATTGTCTTTTCCTCTCTCTTAAACCTTGTACTGTCACAATGTACTTTCGTCATTTGTTAATAGGTGACCTGGATTATTATATACTCGGGATTGCATTTTGACTGATTTGTACAACAGAAGATTATGGACAAATAGCAATAGCTTTTCCATCGCGGATCATCGCTGCTGCCAAATTCATTATACGTATGCAGTAGTCATTCCCTCGCAATAGACATTGTATACTGACCTCTCGTATACTGTTACATATATTGTTACAAATATGATTTATCTGTATAAAGGAAACCTTCTTACCTTCTCAAATTATGTATCTTAATTCTAACCACTCGCAATTAAACATTCACAAGTCTCGTTCTCGCCACATCTATTTACAATTTGCATTTTATCAACATACGAAACTCGGCGCTTTGCAATGCTATGAAAATACATTTGTACGCTTCGTATCTCCTTCAGGACTTTACAGAATAATCCTCAAGGTAGCTTCTGTTGTTTTAGCCTACCATCAAGCGCTTACGCCCTCGCGCTTGTACCTGTTTGTACTTGGCGAATATTTGGTCGTATTGTTTCTTATTCTGATAATGCTGTTGATAGTGATCAAAAATACGGGAGAACAACGACGGCACTTCGGAATGCGCGCTGAGCAGCGATCGCTCGAGAACGTACAGATCGACGGCCTTGTCCTCCAGCGTAGAATCCACTCGGGCCAGTCCGAAATCTATCATTACGAACTGTGTTTCGGCTGCGAAGAAGTAATATCATGATATAACAAGCTAATAACGAAATTTCGTCTGCAATAGATATAAAGTACATCATTTTTACAATAAACGGCGAAAATCTCTTCAACACAAAGTAATAGTATCGGCAATGATTCGCATTTTAAATACATGTTGATAAATGTGATGAAATTTATTCGTTTATCACACCAGGCGATTTGATATGACTACGTTAAATTGGTTTTTTTTACAGATTTATGATTATTTTCATACAGATATATGATTTATATTAATTTTAGATTATGTAGTGTTTAAGAAAAAATCTTGCTGTTATAAGAGGTTTTATTACCTTTGGATTGTTGGTCGTTGTAAGGCGGCTCATTCGAGTCGTTCTTGAGCAATATGTTCGACGTGGTCAAATCGCCGTGGATAATGTGCTTCGAATGCAGCCGAGCTATCAGCGTGCCCAGTCCGCGTCCGATGAAATCCAGCAGATGCTCCACGTCCGTCTTCCCCGAAATGTTTTTATCTATAAAGTCCTTCAATACTGTGGCGTTCTCCACGTACTCCATATAGATACTACGTCGCTCCAAATCCACCAGGTACAAGGCCGGCGTCGTTATTCCTTGGAAACAGAAAGGGGCGAGTTATATATTGCGTGAATGAAATCGATGAAGCCCGCGAGTCCGCGTTCTTCCATTGGTATCGCGTCGCGCGTTTTCACCTGCGGCTTTTGCCCGGATAATGGCGCGAGCCTCGGCCCTGATGCGATCCTTGGTTAGGCGAGTGTCCAGTTCCGAGTGTCGATAATTCTTTACGAATCTCTCCTTCATCAGACACGCTTTTCCCAGATAAAGCCCCTTATAGAGACGCGCCTCTGCGCCCTGCGCTATCAGCTCAGAGTCTTTCATTATCATCGCATGGGGATGCACCCCTGCATCAGTCGAGGCGATCGCGTCTGCAGATATCTCGCTGCTGTTCGCGTCGCCGAGCTCTAGATGACAGAAAACGAAAAGATTGAGCTAGAGAGGCGAGAGTTTAGAACTCTTCCTTGCTCGCGCGAGGGGTGGGACTCTTCTTTATCGCGAGGGTTGCAGGCAACGCGTGCACGCGCATGTCCAATCAATTAGACGCGCAAATATTGCATTCGCGCGTCGCATTAACGTAAACAAATCTTTTAAACAAATGTGTTTATCGCAATTAACGCGACGATAAGGGGACGCGCGAGTGAAAAGTCGTTATCGGGGCTCTTTTAACGAGGCATGTACGCGTATCCAGGAATGAAATGCGTAGATATCTCGTCGCTGATTTGCGCGAGCACGCTTTATCCCCGTCCGTACGTAAACACGGAGGGCGGAGGGATGAGGCGAATGGGACATCGGGCCGATTCGCTTGCGCGAGGCGAGGCGAAACGTTAAGGGCGAGGCCGCGGGCGAGGGCGAGGGCGAGGACGAGGACGAGGGCAGCGAGGAGGTAAGGTACTCAGGAGAGCGTTGGCTGCTAGCGCTAGCGAGGCGAGACGAGGGCGAAACGCGAATCGATCGTTACCCGCCAGCGCGTCCTGCGCGCTAATCGCTATCCCGGCGCTAGTATTCGCCCGTACTTTGTTCTCGTCGGTCCGCCATTCGCCACCGCTGCGAGTTTCCCCAAACGGCGGGGGTGCTGCGAGTTGGCGACGAGAAGGCGAAACGGACGGCCCCGACGACGGAGCACGAGAAGCATGAGGGACGAGGTGAAGATGGACGCGAACCGGCTGATCGCCGAGGTCTACAAGCGGCCGGCGCTCTGGAACCAGAGGCACATCTCCTATCACAATCGCGAGGTGACCAACCGCGTCTGGATGGAGATCGCGGCGATATTCAATCTGCCCAGTACGTGTCGTAAACAACCCCGTCCCCGCGGTGGTACCGCGGGACACCGAGCCGCGAAATCGCTCGCACGCTGCGACGCAACGCGCTGCCTAGGCGCCCCGCTGTCCTTCGCCCATGCGTCGCCCACACTCTCGCGCGATTCTTCCTCTCTTCCGGCCAAGGATGAGAGCGACTCGTGCGTCGCGATCGTGGCCGCGCGATAAGTTTGACGGCGAGTCACCAGGTCACGAAGGACATGGCGACCACTCGTCTCTTATCGATGATCAAACCTCGCGGCCGCTTATCTGAGTCATCTCGGGGAAATGTGAGGTTTAAAATCTTCATTTTCGGTTTGAATGGTACGCGAATATCTGCGCGTCCTCTTACAAACGACTGGAGAGAAAGAGAGTTATTCCCGCGAAAACGCGTATCTACAAGAAAGAGAAAATGAGGATTCATGTTTGGCGTTTTTGACGGAGTCTCTCTTTAAGATTGAATTTCACATCGAAAATCACGGGTCTTAAAAAATCATCTAAACAGAATTTTAAAATATCCCGACGTCACAATTTCTCTCGCTATATTTATAACTAACAGTAAACAAGTCAAAGTCTTGACTCCGTCAAAGTGATGAATTTTAAGTTTCTTGCTTTTTACAGAAATTATTAAAGTACTTTTGTTAGAATTTATATAGACTTTTATCAAGGTAAAAAAATAACGTGTTAATTTATTTTCACTAACCTTTCCAATTTTGAAGTTTTGTTTATGTCTAAAAAATAATACTGATTTTAGCGTTAATACCTGGAAAACTCCTTCGAAATTTTAAACTCAATTCCGCCGAAAAGAACAGAGAAAAATCGAATTGGTTCGAGCGACATATCCTTCCTTCGACATTAAAGCATTATTTAGTGATGTTATGTCTGAGACTGATATTCCAGAGTAAATATACGTTGATAAATTCTATCGCCATATGTTTCGAGATCAGATTATCATTTTCTCCGAATCCTATCAAGTCAATTTATCTCGTCCGAAGAAATGGAATGGTCTCCTTCGCCATGAGTTCGGATTTCGACGCGAAACATTTCACAATTGACCTGCAATTTATAAAACTCATTGCAGATGCAGATTTCAAATTTTACTGTTTCTATTCGGAATTATCCTTACTGTCATATTTTTCGAAACAAGTTCCCCGTTTCTATCAATCTCGAGATTCAACAAAATAAATTTTGTCAAACCCCGCACGACGAATTTTTCAAGCGTGTCGATTGATTGCAGGACAGAAAAGTTCACGGATCTGTAAAGATGTCCTATTATAGTCAATCGATACGCTTAACAAACGAAATATTACTCTTTTATACTTATTGACATAACGCGCGTCGCGCCTAACCTCACTTTCCCGGGCGAACTGGCGCTCGAGTGTGCCGCGACGACGGCAACTTCACGTCGGTGCCGCGCTACACGGCGGGGACACCTTACCTGCTGTATCCCGGCGAAATCCCTCGTCGTGCTCCCGATCGCAATCCCGATCGAACGCACGAGCCCGCGAACGCACGTACGCACGCATGCACGCACGCACGAGTCGTCCGGCCGAGGTCGCAATCGCATGCGCGGAGATGCGTCGTTGCGCGCGCGCGAATGCAGTCGATATGTGCTCCCGTTGTGTTATCGAATCCTCGACGACACGCGGCACCAATACCGCAACGTGCGATAAATATTTTTTTATGTAGAAACACAGGAAACATGCCTCTTCGACATTTTTTTCTGACTTGACGCAAGTATTTTTAGAAGAAAAAAATCGATAAAATTGAACATTTGTGGCAACCTAGGTTACGTTCCGAAACTTGCTCTTTAAAGAAAACTTTTACTAAAATGTTATAATTTATGTTACGGATAATATAGGGTTTTTAATAAAATTTTTCTCGGAGAGGGAAAATTTTGGAATGTAACCCTAGTAAAAAAATGTTTTATATATAATTATATATTAGATATTAAAATTATATAAATTTATATAAATTTAGTTACATG
>VBVQ01001463.1:0-27030 GCA_011636635.1 Tetramorium simillimum
GGGGGGGGAAGAGTTGCTGATGGTACGCGGTGGTAGTGGAGGGCGCAGTGGCGTGTGCAGGCGAAACTACACTATTAAATGGTGTCCTGACGGGCGCCAGTTAGGTGCACCATGGTATAGCCCATTCTCGTCGTGTCACTCCGAATCTATTTGCATAGTAATGGCGCCGCGCGTCGCTTCCCTTCCAACCCCTTTACGTATAAATACCGCTGCGGACTGTCATAGGAAGTGCCGTCCGTCTGAAACGAAACCTTCCTCGTTCCTGCCGGCGAAAGATTTCCGAAAGCGCCCTTGCGTCTTCTCGCTGAAAAACACTCTACGCGAATACTTGTTGCATAAATTTCGACGGGTTAATCCAGTTTTTAGATTTAAGTCTTACCGAATGTTTTGCAGGGCAGCGAATTTCCGAATTATTCTCAATTTATTTTCAATTCGAGCGACGCCTCTATTTATAACAAACATGCACAAATAATTGGCATCAGATTCTTCTAGGATGTATCGTGTGTTCTCCATCCCTTACATGTATTTCACTCTAAGCTAATGATCTTGAGGTTGATGACGCATTTGTACGTATCAGTTAGTAGCATTTCCTAATACGACGATAATTTACGGAAGATGCCCGAAACTCAAACGAGCGTATTAATAACGTCAGGAGTTGATACTATGGATACGCTGGGAAATGCCGTCGACAGTGGATATATATGCGAATGTGAACAAGTAGAGGCACAGGATCGTTGCTAATTGCCTCGCGACGGTTTGATAGAATTTCTCGATATGATCTGCTTATTTGCAATAATTGTTGCTCGAAGGGTATACATCTCTCTGTAAAATATCATTCGTCGTTTTTTAAGAGATTAGCATTCTTGAAAATATAACATCTTTAGTCGTATCTAACAGTTTTTGATTACGGAAATGAGTTTTCTTTTCAGCTTTATCAAATAGCAGCTGTAACGAATTTTGAACGGCTGCTTTTAGCGGTAAATCGGAACATTGTAACAATTACTGTCGATGATTATCGACGGTTACAATGATTATTATAACACACGAGATGTTCTTTTGAAAAAGGCCTCGAGATTTAAATCGAGCATCGTTTTTGTGTTACAAAAAATGAACAATATGAATGCGAAATAACCGTGAATGGAAATTAGCCATCTCGAGAGATTGTCTTGGGAGATGCGTTCCAGTTATAGTTCCGGCACTTGAGAGTTTAGGGGTTGAGTCAAGCGGAGGAAGTTGTACAAACCTGACGCGACGCGCGAAGCGGGATGTTTGCGATAATTAGAATCTTATTGAAAACGGCACCGGTTTTCCTCGAGCAACAAATAGAACGTCAGACTCGGTGCTCGCTGGAGCGACTAGGTGCGATCCCCAATTATTCATCGTAATCCTAATTATCTCTCACTTTTGATTCGTTGCGAAAATCCGCGATGTTCCATCTTGGCTCTCCATGAGAACGCATCTCCTCGGGACGAAGTTCGCAATAATTAGGAAGCTCGAAAGGAGCGAAAATGTCGAACGGGGAAGCGCAGATGGTGATCAAGGTGGCAGGAAACGATGCGCTTCCCTTTTTGTTACGACAATAATAATATGACCGATAGCTCTCTCTTCCTATGATATTTCTAGGAAACCGGCTACTTTACTTCTCTCGCGCGGGCTGATGAACGGAGAGAGACAGAGAAAAAGAGAACGGGAAAAATACACAGAAAACAACCATAATGAAGGTTAATTACAGAGGGGTGATTGCGAAGATTGGGAAGATCATCGGAAATAAAAAAAGGGTATCGGAAATCCTGTATTCTCTCTCTTTCTCTCTTCCATGCCATACCATCTTTCTTCATCTTCTGCGTCTTCTTTGGTTGCCAAGCTACCGTCACACCCAAAGGAATCGAAGCTTCCTCCAATTATAAGAACTCGGTCGTCCCGTGTTCTTTAATTTCGTTACCAACGTTGTTCATGCTTTACGTTTTTTTCACATCGAATCAGCGAATCCAAACTTTCCAAAATTTTGTGATTATTTACTTCAAAATTATAGCAAAAAGATGTCGTTAGTAATTCGCTTTTACGAGTGAAAATTATCTTAAGATGCAGCGAAGGATAATAAATAAATTTACAATAATAATATAATAAATTTAAGAAGAATTGCTTTCTAGATTATTACATAAAATGATATGCTTATTATAATTAATTAATAATGATAATTTCATTTCTTTACGACATCATTTACTTGACGATAATTTCTTCCTATAATGTGGAAATGAATTTGATTTCAGACAAGTCGCTGGCGTAAATCTATATTACATTTATAATTTATGAGTCAGTTATAACAATCGATATTGAGGAGACTAATGATGTATACGAGAGTTACTGAAAGCTTTCCATATTTGTAGATGGAAATTTTACTCGCGATTATCGCCAAGAAATTACAACTCCTCTCGCGTATCATAGACGGAATCAGAGCCTGCTCGCGGTAGCAAGTTTCGCGAAATGTGGAATTACATCGTCTACTTGTCTGCGCTCGGCACTTTGCCGCCGTACAACTAGCATATTTCTCGAGGCGAGAGTCAAGGAAGTACGAATTTCTTACTCCTTGACAGGACTCGAACTTTAAAGGACTTCATTTACTCGATTCGGAAACTCTTGCCTTTCGTGACTCTTCTCGAAGGGTTATTCTCGACTTTCTATGATCTACTTGCTTGTTTCGGCGATGACTTCTAAAGCTACCGACAAATCCGAACCACGACTTTGGAAATTGTATGTAGTTTTTCTTCGGATACATTTTTTTTTATTAAACTTTTATATTACAAAGATATTAAATTGCGCGAAACTTTAATTAAATATCGCACGTAGATTTAAACGTTTAATCTAATAAGAAAGGAGAGAAAACTGATGCTTGAAAGTTGTATACATATTTGATATTCTTTTCTACAATTACGTATTTGACAAGTTTTTTTAGACAAGCGAATTCTGTGATGGATTGTTTTTTTCTAAAATATGTAAAATCAAACTTAATCGAATTAGAATATGACAAATCTGTCTTCGAATTCGTCTCCGTCTTATCTCTTTGTTTCTCCGTCTTTCGTGTTTCTCGCGTCGTTCAATTCCAGACCCTTAACAAGATGTAGCGAGAGCGCACGGCGCGATTTCACATCCTGAAATCGATCAGGCGTGATTCCTCATAATTGGTAACATTCGGCTCGGCTGCCGCGACGCTTCATCCCGCCTTTCCTCTCCTCTTCGCAACGATTCGAAACGCCTCGAGCTACGAAGCGTACGAGGATGCCTATCGGGCGGCGTTACCATGGGATCGGAGTGTATCGTCGGAGACCTCGTTACTTTCCCGATTTCTTACGTAATCGAGACGCCTCGCTGATTCGTCATTTCGCGGGGAGAGGCCGACCTTCCTCGATACTTCTTAACGAGTGCTTCCTTTGGCTCGCGTAACGAAGAAAAACGAGAAGCGAAAATAAAGGACGCGGAAGAAATGCGCGTGAACGATTGTAAGATTTCCAAGCGAGGAAATTCGCTGTATCTCATCTAACCGATTTAACGTTTACGAGGCAAGTAGGTTCCGCTAATGCTTCCGCTTGTAAAAAGAAAAAAAATATGCAATCTCTTTATCTTTTTCTAAACATGCTGCGTTGTTTCAACGACTTGTTTCGACGATATATATTAATCGTTAAAATTATAACGCAGTACGGAGCAACCGCACCGAACTTTCTTCCTTTCGCAAAGTCAAGAATTATTATCGTGCAGCTTTTGACTTCATTTGAGCTGCGAGATATGAAGGCTTGTGTTAGATTCGAGATCATGTTCCCTAGAAAGTTTATTTGTAATCCGAGCATCGGTGGATTTCGACGGTTCAAACGTTGTCAGGGGGTAGAAAGGGGATTTTTTTTTTTTATTTATTTCGCTTTTTTCCCTCTTCTGCATCTCGGCATTTGAATTTCCGTGGACGAGGGCGGCGGGTTCGTGGAACCGAGGTGGAAACGGATGATCTCTACAAGTTAATTTGTAACTTGAGCATTCCGTCCAGGAGATCGGGGTGGTTTCTAGAGGTGGCTAAGGGAAACAGCGCGGTAGGGCGGTAGCGGGGGCAACGGCGGCAGAGGCGAGTTCAGGCAGGGTACACGGTACCTCGAGGTTGTTTGTTGCGCTAATGCCTAATTAGTGGAGTGGTATCGCGTCGCGACGAAAGCCGTAGCCGTCGCCGTCGCCGTCGTCGTCGTTGCCGCCATCATCGTCGCCGTCGTCGTCGTCGTCCTCGCCATTGCCAACGCCATTGCCATCGCCGATTCTCTATCTCTCTACTCATCTATCTCGTGAAAATATCTCGCGTGGCGGTAAATAGTGGAGGAAAATTCGCGCGATGCGTCTTTTTCGTTTTCTAATGTATTTTTGCACTCGATTAACGTCATTGCTTTTTTAATTCGACACACTTGCGTGTACTTTATTTTATGTAATAATACTGTCTTTCGTCAATTATTCGAATTTACGTCGACAGTGGTAATTAATGAGAAATATGTCACATGATATATTTTTCAATGTTTATTAAATTAAGATTTGCGCCATGTTGTGCAACTTTTATAACGATTTAAAGCATTTATGTATTAATCATAGCGTATGTGAGCTTTTTGTTTGCAATAGCTGCTTTAAGTAAAAGACGGTCTTTTTTTTTTTTTTTTGAGAAATAGCATATCGATTTCGTGCGCAATAGGAGTCCTTGGAGAAAGAACTTCCAAGGGTGCGAGGTAATGCACCATCCGTGTCACTCCATCGGCCACCCGTCGATCGGGTCTTTTCATTTCAATCTGGATACAAGCGCGCGATTGACGCCTATCTGCGGACAATAACAATAGCGCACCACGTCTAAGAGAGTCTGTGGAGTACTTTTTTTCAACGTCGCTGAAATTTAATCAATATTATTTCATTATTTTGTGTCGACAACACGAAGATGGCGGATAAAATGTACGATATAAATTTTCCGTTCCTTCTTTCCTCGCAGTATCTTCACTTCCGAAAATGTTTATTTTCACCGAATATTTCTGAACTAAAACCCAAACATCAAAATATTCTTAATAGTTGAAAAGAACGCGCGGGCTTCTCGGACATACGAGAGCCATCCGTGGCTTACACGAGCTGCCTGCCAATAGCCAGCGATCTCTTAAACTCTAATTCAGCCACATAGTGGCCGACCGCCGCAAAGTGGCCACTATGGCACCTAAAAGACTCATTTTATCGTTCCACCGCCCCTGTGGAAGGAAAATAAGCAATTCCCTCTTTATTCGGTCGCGACGTAGTCGATCCGAGCGAAACGCGAGGTCAATTCGCAGTCAAGCTTCGACATTAATACTCATTTCCCCGCGGATGGAAAGCGACTGTGTGGTACATTTCTCATCGGTAATTCGAGGGATCTTTTCGATTCGAAGCTGCACGAAATTGTGCAAAACGCGATACAATAAATTTTATGGTCGATATAATTATAGTAGCTATATTGAGAAAAAAATATAGTTACTTTTGGACTCAACCATAATTTTATAGTATTTCTAACAATAAATATCATTAACTTAACTATATGCATCATTATGCATTTAACTATAATTATCGTTAGAAATATTATAAAATTGTGGTTGAGGTGAGAAGTAACTATGTTTTTCTCTTAGTGTACAAAACCATACGCATTTTGTTAATCGAACTGCATAAAAGTTTTAAGAAAATTAATTAAATAATGAGATCAGCACATTTTTAAACATGTTTGTTACAAGTTTGTATTATTTGGTCTACTCTAATTTATTCTTTGATTTTATAATTGATTTCATTGCGCGATCAACTGTCAAATATATGCGTGAAAAGGTTGGCGCGACAAATTCTGCACGTCATCTATCAACTAATTTTATATATATATTATACACCAACTGACGCGTGAAAGGAAATGAAACTCATAAAGGGAACTATATTCGTTGTCGCCTCAGGCGGGCAGTCAGGCAAAGGTACTCCAACTCGGTAGTTAATAGTTTAATCGTAGAGAATTTCTCGAAAGGAGGACCGACAAAGCGAGCGCAGTTGCAAATGCAGATTTCGCCGGGTACTCACGTGGCAGATAAAGCTCGCGGGTTGTGAGTTGTGTTACGTGCCACGTGTCCACGTGGCACCGGGAAGCAGCGAAAATCGGTATCGTCAGTACGAGCGCGAATTTCTCGTCAAGTTTCTCGCCGGCGTAAGATGAAATATTAACGATATTCAGCGTCGGTTATCGGGACCTTCCGACGACCTTTCGAAATTTGCTTTACCGGCCTTCGTATCCATGTAATTAACGCACTCCGCGGGGACGTGGACGGTTCGTCGACGATCTCGCAAATAATCTCGAGAAAGTTTTGGATGTTATAACTGCTCGTCTCCGATGACCACGTCGAGATGTTACGCGGGATTCTGACGCCTAGTTCGATAGCGTAGGAATCTTATCGGAAGATTCCGTTTACGCGAAATACTCAAAGGAACACGTAAATTGTGAATAAAAGAAGCAAAAGCCCACTAATATTGACGCTTGATGTTACAGATATTATGCTAGGAGACAAAATTCTGTAGGGTAAACCGGGGTATGATGGCCATACCAGAAAAGATGGCCGTAGACTGTAATTTGTTTAAATAATTGTTAAATAGTGCATTTTTCAAATCATTTTTAAAGAAGATCGATATTTACAGTATCTCTAAATATCGATCTTCTTTTAAAATAAAATGATTTAAAAAAAGCACTATTTAACAATTATTTTAAAAAAATTACAGCCTATGGCCATCTTTTCTGGTATGGCCATCATACCCCGGTTTACCTTATATTTATATTAATCGTATGGACTCGCGCTTTTTTAACAATCGCTGATTGAATTCTTAGCCGAGTGCTTCCTACGCGAGAATTGCGAAAATACGTACTCCCGGTCGGCGAAATCCGCTGAGCGTGATAAAATGATCCCCTTCCGAGCGCGCCGGCCGAGTAAGGCGTCGTTGAGGATCGTTAATCATGCGATTCCACCTGCGGACGAAAAAGAAGAGCGGGAATGGCATTGAGAGGAGATCTCCAAAGCCCGCGCGCGCGTATTGTACGCCTGGCAGGTTTATCCGCCCTTTAATGCAGCCCATCGCGTCCGCCGCGTTATGCTGCTTATACACACATTTCTCTCCGTGCCGCAATAATATAGAATAGGACTCGAAAATCGTTGCTTATTCCGCAAAGTGCGGGATTACTGTATACGCTGTATGATGCCCGCGTGGAGATGCGTGAGGGAGAACACCGTGACAATGCTGACCGAACAATATATGCCAGCGTTTCACCGTATGTCGTTAAGACGGCTCCCTTTCGCGTTAGAATTTTGATGGGATTCTCTCGACGTCGCCTCTCGAGAGTCGAATAGAATATCCTCCTATGATTTTTCGAGATTCAAGTAATCCGGGATGCGTAACACAATTTTTCATTTTGAACAACTGCTCGCGCGACGTGGTCGAGGACGAACGCGAACGAAAGCGACCCCTTTCTCCCCTCCCGCCAGTATTTAACCAGATATCTGCAAACTCAACGTATATCCGACGCGTCACTTTGACCGTTTCCTCTCGGCTGGTTCGATGTGAGATGGACCGAACGTGGGATCTTGTAAATACATTATCCAGATTTGTTATCGACAATCTGCGGTTCTCGGGGATATTCGCCACATGGCGGTGTCCCACAACGTTTCCTTTTCCACCCTCTGTCCTCTGTCTTCCTTATCTCCCTTCGACGTGCGTCCCCTCTTTCTCCCCTTCTGTATTATAGCCGTAAACTCTCTTACCTATTTACGTACGGCCTCTTTGGCGTTCGTCCATACGATCCCCGTGTGTTTACATCGATATTATTTCATTTTCCGCTAGTCCTGCCGTCCCGGGACACAACGGGACCGACGCGACGCGGCGGTCTCTCCCATCGGACCGCAATGGGGGCGTAACCTTATTTACCGGTGCACGACCACCCCCGCTGTCTTGACCAAGATAAAGGCTGTGTTCATTTACTGGTGTTTTCCCGGTGTACACTCGAGAATCGATAAACTGTAAATTCGTTTATAGGACTGGCAGAATCGCTCTGCGATTTTCTTAAATAGGAAACGCGCGAGGTCGTTGACTCGGTTTTTAAAAGTCACTTTCGAAACCAGACTGCCGGTTCTTCAATGAGATTTTTTTTCAATATAATTAATAACGAAGACTTTTACGCTTTTTTTACGACATATTTTAATTTAGAATAGATGCCGAAAGTTTCATCGTTTTTAAATCAGTACCAGTGCTTTGCGTAACTTTTAGGAAGATTCTTCGAAAGATCTATCAATCCGATCGTACGACAGCGACGTCGTCGTCGTCGTCGTCGTCGTCTCTTGGCGGTCAGACCGATATATTTTCTCAGCACTCGGGGCTTTCCCGTGAACAGAACACCGCGTCGCCTTGAGAACGCTAGGACCCTCCACCAGCTTCTTCGGATATATCCTACCATCGGCCATATCCACCCGGTCACGCCGGGTTGACCGCACACGTACACGTGCATACAGACTCGCTTGCACTAACGTAAACCTGGACATTATACAGGATCACTCAGGAATCACCTTTTTTTTCTCAGACATTTTTTAATTTGTCGCAATTTCTCTTACAGTAGACGATTCGAATTTATTAATTCCCGTATTGTTGACATTCATCATGAACGTTTGCTCATATCATAGTACGATATAATGTATTAATAATCTAGAAGGGCGCATAACTTCTGAGGCATCCTGTATATATATATATATATATATATATATATATATATAAATATACGTATACACGTACACAGACGCATGTGTGTATGTAGATACATGTATGTGTACGAGACTGATACTGGGGCGCTGCGAGTTTCGTTTCATCCTACTTGTTGGATAGGGTCTTTCGAGTGGCCTGAGGAAAGGACTTCTTCCTTCCTTCCTTCCTTCTTTCTTCTTCTTTTACTTCTTTCTTCCTTCCTTCCTTCCTTCCTTCCTTGTCGCCCTCGTTCCTTCGAAACGCGTGGGGGATTGTTTGCACTCACCTCTCTTCCATCGCTTCACCTCAGTTCCTCGGTTCTACGCCCCGCGGGAACCCGCCACCCCGTCGTCCGAAGCTCAGATTGCTTTTATACCATGGATTGATTGACAATATACTTACGTTAGCCGAGTGGACCGTACAGTTATGGAGACTGCTACACCCTCTCCGTCTTCCTGTTTCCACCCTGTGCCACCGCCGTTAAAGCGCGATCCTCTTCTGTTCGTCGGAACATTCGCCGCGAAATCTTTCTACTCGTCCTTTTCCTTCGTTTCGCTCTTCCTCGTTCATTCACTTGTGTGAAAGTAAGCGATTTTCGAAAGATACTGCTCTCCGAAAGAAAACACGAGCAATTTCTTGGACAAGCGTACATTTTTGCTCTCATAGCTGGATGCGCAATGTGCTAATCAAATATATAATGCAATTATCTTTTATTAAAACAATTTTTGTGTTAAAGATGATTAATTTGGCAGCTTCATACAAAATAAAGGCAATTTTAAGAATATGTCTTATGACAACTTGTTTTATATTATTATGTATTATTATTAAGAATTTATTAGAGAATTCGGATAAAAATAATGGTCATATTATTAAATTTGTTTGTCAATATTATTATAATTGAACGCGTCGTATTTCATCTTAATCATTTTACATAATTAACAGTGATATATAGTATGATTATTAATTCTTTTTCCAATAAAAATGCGGTTTCTTCGGAGAAATAATATATTTATTGGATTTATTTCGTGATACTTCTTTTGGATACTAGCACTTTTGGATACCTTTCTCTTCTTCTCATATTGTAAATCTGTCACATGTATGCCGAAACTGATTGTTACGAATTGCATCCGGCCAAAGGCGAGGATAAGAAAAAGTATGCCCTAGTGAATATTCTTTCGTACATTCTGCGACGTAAAAGAGCTATATTTTATAAATTCATGACCATTCCGAACGATAATGTGAATTTTCGGGGATAAGTGTTTCTTCTTTCATGTTACATCTATATTAAACCTATTTCTTTGACGAAGAAAATGCAAAAATATTTTTTCGATGCATTAAACATTTGGAAATCTAATTTATCGAGGTATCCGTCTTTTCGAATATATATTCATATTTACGTGACATACTCGGCAGTGAAAATCCTACTCTTAACAAAGTTTAATGCAGCAAGCGTTAATACATCGTTATAGTAAACACAATTAGTCGATAAAGCGATTTCGCGCTGCTAACTTGATTAATCGAATTGTAATCGAATGATAATTATTATCGCGTTCTCGATAGCGATTTCCAGGAACATTAATGGAACTATGGTTTGAGCATTACGCAGTATGAAAAGTTTCTCAGCTGCACCGGGCGGCTTGGGACTTGTTCAGAGTCCGTTTGAAGTCCGAAAGTAACCCCTGCCATTCTTCGGTGGGGTAGCACTATTCAATGAATTCAGAATGCGTTTGGAGAGTCTCCAGCTCCTTCTTTGCCCACCCCTTTTTCCAGAAAAGACGTATGAATCGTCGTCGGATGGTTGCGGTTCCCTGAGCGTGGGACACTTTAGAGCTTATGTCCCCGGAATACGTAACGTAGGATTTCGGTGGCGCGCATTCTTTCTCATCCCTCTGCCAACCTTCGCTCGTTCCGCCTTTTATTTCGCCGCGATTCTTTTGGCCATTTTCGATATTAAAATCATCTATCTCTCTTATGCAAGCGTACCACATTTATTACGATTTATTCACGATTGTATTTCGAATAGCTTTTATCGCGTAGAAATCAAATTATAGATAAATTTTTTATTAATCAAGTTCAATGTTCATCATTAATTTAGTTCAACATTTCACCGTACTAATGCTAAAGGAATTTAACTTTTGTTAACATTACATCGGAATACAACGAATATTTCCAGTTAAATGTTTTTAACGATACTTTAGTTTATGCTATTAAGTTAGAAAGCAATATTAACATTTTAATCACAGAGATATTTTGTCGACCCTTCCTGATCTTAACAAAACGTGGTTGAGTTTATTGGATGTTTGTCCGGGATTGTGTCGTAGCGAACGAAAATGGGATGCACCAGCCGCCTAAACTGCGCTTTACGACTGGCAGCGTCGTAAAACGTAATGCAAAACGTTTACGAACCAACGCCCGTCGTACATAAATTTACACATCATAAGATTTCGGACTCACAAATGCATTTCGTACGTATTATTTAAGGACAAATAATTTTATTGCGCAACTTAGGTACAGAGATTCTCAACTATTTAATGTATATTCTATCTGATATTTTTTTACGCATATATGATTTTTCTGGCATCTTTTTTTGAACTTCGTGTTACATCAGCATGCGGCATACATGTATCTATAACTATTTTTTTTTCAATGTACATTCTGTTACTATTGTTACTATTTTTTAATATTTTCTTATTTTTCTTATAATATTGTTATATAGAGATTTTAGTATGTTATCAAAATTAAATTAAATTAAATTAAATTTATTGTATTGTATGCATTATTAATTTTATTATAATCTCTCCGTGTTTACAAAATAATACGTACTTTTATCGCGAGAATATTTCATCGAGTGTAAAATAGCATTCAGTAATAACATAACGAAATAATTTATGGTACACGTAACCAATATAATACGGGTTAATTGAGACGCGCTAAAGGTTCGTCATATACTCTAGAAAATTAGTCGTCGTACTCGCCGAAGGGATATACCTACAAACCCGGACTTCTTTTTCTATCATCCTCCACCACACCCCTGCTGATCGCTTTTCTTTCTTCGGTTAAGGGTGGTGGCATTGCCTCAACCCCGCCCTGATCCGTAAATATTGGCGACCCCGTAACAGCTCCTCGTAAAAATCACTTGATTACAACCCCTCCCTTCATCACCCAAACGCCGTTCATCAACGGAGAACTGCAATGAAAAGTAGACGCTCGCGTTTCTTTTTATAATTATTCAACAGGGAAAGAAGAAAAGATCTTATTCGTGTATGATTTCAATCGTGATAAAATCGTGAACAAAGTTGAGAATTTTTAAGTTTAAATGTCATCTTTTTTAAATTTCAAAATAGCTGTCGATGATTGGCAAATATGTAGAACGATGATTACGAAAAAAGCATCTTCCTCGCTTTGTGACTGAAAATAATATAACAGAAGTGAAGGGAGATCATATTTTGACACTTTATTCATCGTAGAAGTGAATTAATTCTCAACGTGATGAGAGCAATTTTATAATTAATTTTTAGGAACATAAAATCGACAAGAGAGTTTGCGAGTTTAAATCATATTGTTTAACATTCATCACATTAGTCGAAAATCCTGTAAAAAGATTCAGATATCGGTTTCGCTTTATTTGTGGATTCCGTGAACAAAGTGAGGAAGATTAATTCTTAGGAAAAACCTGCATGTACCAGCTATTCAGGTACTCAAAATATGACGTTCTCTCGTGCCTGCATGCCGGTCGAAGAATTGCTGGCAATACTTTTCGTTACTTTTTACTTTACTTTTTTTTGTGAGAATTGTGCGTGTCACTATAGCTCGATAACGTATATTGCGTTACCTACGATATATTTTTTTTTTCGGACGTAATAACGGCGCATAGCCGCTAGCCGCGCAACGCGTCACCCTCGATATTTCAATAGGCTGAAACTCGATACGATCTGATCGATAGTTCGTCCATATTGTTGCCACGGGGTGGGAACGTGCCATGTATATCGTTACGTTATGTAACCTGTTAAGTGGCTTGATGTTGTTACGGATTTTAGAGATTATCGCGTACATCGACGGATAAATCTCCCTGCATTCCGTAATTTTACGTATTGCGGCGCTTTAATTCGCTATTTATTCATATCGCTGCGATGTGCATGCACGATAACGATTATCACTTGCCCCGGCAATATTACAAAGGCCACGTATTTGATTACCAATTTCGAGGCAAGCGCGCTGATGTCTAAGCCGTACGGTGCCGTTCTTCTGTTTCAGATTCTTCTACTTGTATCACTTCTCCTTCTACGCGTATCATTATCGATTCAACGGGCAGTACAGCAGTTTGGCGCTGATCACGTCTTGGCTCTTTATACAGGTGAGTGTATTTTGTACTTTGTCGTCTCCTTAAGGGCCAATGCGATGGACGGATATAAAATTCTTCGATTTTATTAAGTCTCTATTTAAATTTGAGAAATCTACCTCGATACGGCCGCGCAAAGTACGAATCAGCGCGAAGAATGCGGCCGGGAATAAATTGCGCGGCGAAAGTGGGCGAACTCGAGTACTTGGTAAGGCACAAGTATTTATGCGGTGTATTTTGGGATTAAAGTGGCGCGCCGTGTCGTGAAATAATCGTCTTCGCGATGAAAAAAAAAAAAGAAACTCCTACGGGAATAGAAAAGTTTTTCCAAGAAAAATTGCTCTTTCGCATTGAAACGGACATTGATCACGAATATTCCGTGACCTACTTGCGAATACTTTACGTCGACATGGTCGGGTTTAAGTTCAGCAGAAAAACTTGTCCGACAATTGAACCGTTTAAAAATCGTGCCATAAATACTTTTCGTCTGTCCTTCCGGGCAATGATATAGACACTCTACGTTAGAATGTCGGTTTTTTTATTAGACAATATTTGACTTTCAGCTCAATCAACGATCATTGATGAACGCTACACTTGCTTCTGAATAATCTGTTTAAATAAGCGACTAAGCTTCGTGCATTGGGAAGTAAGAGCGAATTAAAATCTGCCGACAAAAAAAAAATCAAATTTTATAGTGCTGCGCTTTCCAATATAAACCACATTTGAATTGAAGCATTAAAGAGAGAATGCCGGAGATATAGATTATATTTATTGTCCAGTGTGGTTTCGATAAAATAAATATACGCCTGCAACATTAATCTTTTTTCATTGTTTCTATATTGCGTTAATTAATGTTAAAAACATAAAACTTTGCTGGATTAAAAAATTGATTCCGAAATTGTGTGAAAGAAACGTTGAGAAATTGAAAAAAAATATGCTGTTTATTTAAAGAGCTTCATACTTAATTATCCAAGATTGAGTAACATGAATCTGACATGATTGCACAGCGGCGTTTATAAGTAATAAAAATGACGATAACGAGCGATCATCTTTTGAGTTCGATGACGTAACCGTCCCGAATCCGTGTGAAGAATAGAACGGGTTCGTGACCCGAGTTTGCACTTCCGCTTTTAGGAATCGCGCCGAGATAGATGAGGGAAAATGGGAGCGTAATATTTTGCATGCGATCTCGTCGGCTACCGTTGAGGGTCCTGCGATTGACAGCAACGGTAGCAGGACGAAGAACGAGCCGTGCCACGGCCGTGGTCGCTTGGCTGGATAGCCTAAAGCCGCTATCGCTCAAACTTAAGTTACGTAAACGCAACCGGGACAATGCTCCTGACAGCTCGATCGATAGAAATAATTTAATGCGGCTTCTTGCTTTTCCCATATACAAATGCGCGTAAGGATACTTTAATGCGGGAATCTCGTTCTCTCATCGAGAAGGGCGTGTCCCGTTTCTTCCATTAAGAACGCAGTCCGTTAAGTAACCGTGAGGTATTGTCATTTCCCCATTGGCTCTGTACTCCATTAGGAAGTATATTCCATCGCCCTTGACCTAAGATTTAAGGTCTCGCTCATTTGCAACTTTGAGATTATTTTTATTTATCTTGCTTTTATTTGTGTTTTTTTTTAATACGCGAGCTAAGTGCATTGCTACTGCTCTCATTTGTCATCGGTATCACGCCGTATTATATTGTTATATGCGATTAAAATTGATATATACTGAAGATCTTTTCGCTCTTTGCATTTCGCGTATTTCATATATTTATATACGATATATGTAATTCTCATTGATTATAATTGTACGTTTCCCCTCTGCATTTAAGTGAAGTATCTGTCGAGTTACGACAAACGATCGATCGTAATAGAACATTTGCTATAAGCCGCCGGAATTTTAGAAACAAATTTGCCTGCTATGCCAATAATACGGTGGGTAATCTGATTGGAGAGCGTACTTTGATAACGCAATAACTTATAATTAGATGATCGCGATGGCCGTATTAACAGGTATTATTATAACGGCGTTACGATAGATAGCCGCTACGTTAATAACTACATTCGATATGTACTGTGTACATTTCATGCGTAAAAACTGAATACCATTAAAGTTTAATGGAGTGGTTAATTCACTCGATAAAAGGTGTAAATGCATCACGATACTGCATCATTACGCACTGGGGAAAAAGATTACATTATTATGTCGTATTCGCCATTCAATTGTTGAACACATTTATTATCGATCATTTTTTTTAAATTGTAGCCTAATGTCAAGAAGATTCATCGAAGCGCAATAATATTGATAAAATTCTTATAAATTCTAAATGAAGTATGCATACATAATATCAAAAATATTGTTGCTTATTCTCTTATTGCTATAAAATAAATTGATAATTATTTCAGAATATAATTTATGATCTTTGAAATTTGTCTGTTAAAATTTATAAAGTTCCATGTTAGTATTGCAACAAGTATTATCTGTTATTGTTGTTTGCTAATTTTAACATGATATAATTTCATTTTCAGTAATTTCAAATAATTCGCTTTATAATAGAATATTATCGGATATATGTGGTGTAACGATTTTTCATAAGAGCGCGCAGGTAAAGTAGTATATTTATACATTTGAGAATATAATCGAAAATATGCTTTATAAATAGACCGCGGCTTAAGCCATTTACGTCGATGATGACAGTCTTTGCTCGACAAGCGGGTTACAGGTTCGTTAATATGATCGACCGTTTAACGAGCGACAATTATTTCCTGGCAACGAGTTCACGAATACCGTGCAGCGGCAAAATTTCGAAAAGGGCCCGGGGGGCACGTCGGCCGAGAATCGTTTTGATTCCCGGATGGCAAAGCTCTCGCCGGCTGTTGCTGTAGGTCAGAGTTCAGCCGATTAGCCCCGCGGCGTGATTATACGCCGATTCGATATCGGTGTCATTGGCGTTGATTATCCGCCAAACGAAAACTCGATATACCCGAGCGGATATCCCGCTCCTGTTCCCGCAGCCGTTCCCCCCCCCCCCCCCGCCCCCGTCATTCTTTCCCATCCGCCTTGGGATCCACTTCCCGCTCTTCACCAATCTTTCCGCCAGTCTTCTTTTTCTCAAACGGTGCGGAATCGTTCCGCTCTTGCCGACGAATCACCGAGAATACCATTTCCTCCGCGTCGTCGACAGGTGCCCAGACCCGAGATATCTATTTTCCATATCCAGGATTTTTCTTCTCGCTCATCCGCTCGCCACCTTTACTCCTACCTCCGGCCGTCCCTACCTCCACGTTATTTGTTCATGCTGGATTTTTCAATCTTGAAAGAGAGCGAGAGCGTCAAGATAAATATACAATTGGACGGTTCTCATTGAGACACACGTTTGTCACGCGTTGTCTTAAAGTCCAGAAATAATTCCAACTGCGCGCGCGCGCGGAGCTCGCGGCTCGGTTTAATCAAGAGACATTGTTAAATTACTTAAATGAAGTAACAGACAATTTAGGAATCGAGAATTCGGTTCCGCGGCGTGTGTGTAAAGGGAAGCTGGCGTTATTGCAATCGTTACGATGCGCGCTACCGCGATCGATGCGGATCGACAGAGACAAGGTTCGAAGCGATTGCGGAGAAAGAGAGCGCTGATATAGAACGAATTTGGCGAATTTCCATATAAATTTGCTAGGCGCGAGCGGCACACACGGCCGCTCACGTACACGAGAACGAACGGGCGCACGTGAGGCCACGTGTGCCGGGAGATACACACAGTTCGCCAGGTGAATTCTTGTTTTCGGTCTCTCCAATGGTGTCCGATGCGACAGACACGACGAATCCTTGCGGCGTATTATATATAGACAGAGAGAGAGAGAGAGAGAAAGAGAGAGAAAGAGACAAAACGCCAGGCGTATTACAAATGTCCACCGTTTTTTTTTTTTTTCAGCACTCAATGCTGTACTTCTTTCATCACCACGAGCTACCAGTGATTCTGCAACAGGCGCAGCTTCAGCAGCTCCTGTTTCGTAATCACGCTCAGCCCCAGGCGCAAGCAGCAACGCCCAGCACAGCCCCAACCACCCCGGGCCCCGGGTCGTCGCCGTCGCCGTCGCCGTCGCGCTCGCCGTCGTCGTCGCCGTCGCCGTCAGCGGTGCCCTCGCCTTCGTCGAGTCCGAATCCGTTGAACCCTACGACGGAGCAGACGCAGCAGAACTACATTACCGAGCTCTCTCAGCTTGATTTGGAACCTAGCAACGCGGAGGAACAACAGGCGAACGCGGACACCGAGCAAACGCCCGCGACGGCGGCAGCTGACCGTCAAGACGATTCCGTTCAACGTACGTCGATTTTTAACAGTCTTGCGCCTTGCGTTACTTCCCGTTGAGTCACCGGCTAAGAAATCACGATGCTGAAAGATACGTCTTTTTACGCGCTTTATCGTTTTGATGTAGCAATTATCAGCGAACTTTGATAATTATCTTTTAACGTAATTAACTTGTTGACTATACGGTTTTTCTCGTCTACAGATAAGATAATAAAAATTTGATTTGATTTTAATCAGTTGCAATTTTTTAATGCAATTATAAGCTGAATTTATTTTTAGGGAATTGTTTTCCTTTTATAAATTTTTTTTTATTTGAAAAGTGATTGTGAATAGATCAAGTAAAATTTTATTTCCTAGCGTTTTAAAAGAATTAAACGTACCATTGGATATTGTATATTTGATCGAATATCGATACCCAACGTACTTTTTCTATAAATCTGTGTAGAGGAACGAATTAAAATGGTACATTTAATTATATATGTACGTATACCTATTTCAACTTTTGTACAATGGTAGGAAAAGAACTTTTTCCTCTATGACGCTTACGCTTTCGCGAGTTTTAATTTTATATTTCAGGTACATTAAGATTCACGTATTATTAGGAATGACAAAAAATCGTACGTGGCAAAAAAAAATCGTATTTGTTCGAACGGTATTTGACAGATCGGCAGGTGAAAAATGATTCCTCGGAATTCAATGACACTAGAGAAATATGTTTGAGTAATTTTTGAGATATCGTATAACGTATTGTAATCGTCAATAATTCCGTGATTACGCATTCCGCGAACCGGCTCGCGGAACGCGCATGTTTCCACCGGTTTAGAGTTTTGAATGAGCACTTTGTAGATCCTATGTCACTGACACTCGTCGCTTTGGAGCGCCTACATAGTTTGGCACGCGATACTGCGCTATCGTGTTTCAATTCGAACGATCCAACTAGCACTGATTATTTTTCTGGGCTTTTAATTTCACCTCTCGTTTCGCGTTCGCGGCTCGGATAATCGATAATCGTTTTAACACGCGCGCGAGCGTTACGTCGGAAACCAGTTTTGTTTACAGCTGCTGCGGTTTGACTTACAGTTGCGCGTTACGCTTAGACCACACCGATTGTTTGACTTTCATATTACGAATATTTTTCATCTGCCCAAATTGCACGAGCGTTAAAGTATAATATTTCCTCAGATGTATGGCGGTGTGTAATAAAGGACAATCTTGTGTTAAATCTCCAGAGTCGAGAGACACGGCGGTACCGGTCACGTCGACTTCGGTTGCGAAAACGGAGGTAGTTCCCTCAGCGTCCGGAGCTGCGAGTTCCGTCACTGATACCCCGTCCTCCGAAGGCTTCGAGGTCATCGAGTCTGCCGAGGCGGTGCGCAAGGAAGCGTCTGTCGAAGACAAGAAGGAACATTAGACTTTAAGACATGCCAGGTGCGTGACAGTCAGAGTACTGAGTGTATCATGTCCACATAACTGCTTCCGTCGATTGCCCTTCGTAGGAAATCGGCGCAGTTATTTTGTCACGGAACTTAACTGTAAAGTAATACGGTCTCTCTATATAACAGAATGAACAAGATACGTGTTCGATGTTTGATTTCAATGAGGACGAACTTAGAAATTGATTCTTTAAAAGGTGATTCTTTAAAAAGTTAATAGGTATCACGCTTCGAGATCAGAACCAATGGACGAAGAGGCAAAGATTTATATAGCGATGTAGTTATGGGAATAAATTTTCAATGGCAATAATATGGAAATTACCGTGGATCGGTATTTATCGGTATTTTATGCAATTACACGTTTCAATGTTAGATTCGTTAGACTTCAAGTGTAATAGCAGAGTTAGCCGTTATGAATGTAATTTCAGAAACGATAAGATACAATGTCTTTAATTTATCGCGTTTTGTGCGTGAATTATTTAACAATTATTCTTTGTAATATAATACGTGTAATTTTTTTAATTCAATATTTCATAAGATCTGTCTTATATTTAATGTCATAATACAAGATATTTCGTACTTATTTGTTGAAAGATATGTTAAGCACAAATGCAAAATATATATTTTGGATAAATATTATCTTCCAATTGAAATGTGTATATTCGCGAATAGTCTCAAGTTATCTCTTGTTAACTTATAATTTATATATTATTTATTCATACATATGTATATATGCATATATTTCTGAAGAATTATTCTTCATATTTATTTTATTTCATTCATTCGATGATTGAGGAACTTTTTATGTTCGTATGCCATAACGTATAACACAATTAAACATTTACAATTATTACCTTTATCGAACTTCGAAGAACTATACTAAAAAGTTACAAGAAATTGTATTTAAGATTGAGATTTTTTTTTATGGAAATTAAATTTATATTTAGATTGATTGGGATGCGCCAAAATGTTCGCCGAATAATTTTTGTACAAATTCTTGCAGCGAGATAATTGAATTATTGTTCGCACTTATCTCTGCACTCTTCGTCTTTTGAAAATGTTAAGGAAGCACCTGTCGGCGAGACCGCTAAGATTGCAATATTTGAGCGCAACAATTAGGATGCCTCTGAATATTCTCTCATTTCCTTTTTTATTTTGTTCTACATATACATTACGACTTACCGGAAATAGAGATGCGCTAGCAAGTACTTTCGCAAATAAATTTTTTTAAACAAATATTAAATTAAGATCGCATCATTAGAAAATATAAGGCAATTTTTTCGGTTTATGGTATGATTAATTATATCAATAATATTAGATCAACCGACGTAACTACGTAATAAGTAATATCGTATATGAAGATTATTATGCAATCGCAGGATTTTCTCTCTCTTTTTTTTAATAATATTTTTCAATGCTCGATTGTGTTCGCTCGATTAGACTATATCTTGATAGAGGCAATGAAATAAATATGCAATCGAGTTTTGACTAATAAACATTTAAAAATTACCGAATACTCATGTAATGATGTAAAAATTTATTTGACTGCGAAGATTAAGAATTTTCTTGATATAAATTCATACATAACTAATCCTGCTCTTAGTAACAAATTACTCGAATGACAACGCTATACGATATATAAGGCTATAGCGAATTACTAAATCGAATAGAATCGATAGTGTATCCTTCACATATCCCTTTTTTCTCCCTTTATCTATGATATATTTTCTAGTGTATTCGACATCTTTTCGGGATTTTTTCAATCCATTTCACGGATATTTCTAACTCACTATTTTATAATTAATCAATCAGTTTAACGCGAGTTTGATTAGCTTAATTTACAATTGTCATTTGCTGAAAATAATAACAACGTTGCGCGTTATTAATATAAAGATAAGAAAAATGAGAAGAATCGGAAATATATAAATATATAAATCACGGAAGAAACCGCTTCTGACGGAATCGCCGATGCCGCATTCTTCACCTTGATGCGTTATTACTTTGTTAGAATTAACGATAATTGTTATAGTGTAAGTTTACATTGTATCAGTCCTGACCAACATCTTGCTAAATGAGTTGAACGCGAGCTTGCTTCTTACCTCTCCTTCTCATCTCTCCCTTCCGCCCTTTCTAGAGTTTACTCTTTTTTTATTTTCTCTTTGTCTCATTCTACGAGACAGAGGTGAAAGCAAGCAAAATATTGGACAGGTCTGGATTATATAATTAATAACATTGTATAATTTATCCGTTCCGTTGACATTTTACTTTATTCTTATTAAGTGGACATTTGTTTTTTTTTTCTTATATGGACTTGTTAGTGTGACGTGTATGAAATATTGAAATGATTCATGCAAGAAAAAAGAAACGAGCCGAGCTAGCACACTCATTGGAGATTTGGAGACCGATGTTAGGAACAAATGATGCGTATGTATTTATCGCGTACTGTTAATGTAATTTATCGATTTTGGGATGTATCAGCGTATTATAAATGACGGGTTGAGCTATGCAATATTCTGACGAGTAACATAATGAGGAAACAACTGCGTGGAATTGTACAAATGTGCTCAGTTAAGAGATACGAGGGAGCTTATAAAAAAGAGAGGATTATTTAAGACTACTGACTGTAAAGCTCTGATCGCTATTTCGTTGTCTCCCGAGTCACATTTGTAGACGAGCGCTTTTCTGTAAAATATTTTCATTATTTATACATACATTTCTTTTGGTTGTATATATACCAAACAATATTGTTACTATTATCCCTATTGTGCTACTATTAATGCTGTTATTCCTAGATTATAAATAAATGCAGAGATCTTATTCTATGTTTCGTCTCGATTTATTATCGATTCAGTGTTTAGCTCACCTCATCCCTATATACTATCACGTCGCCTCGAACAGCACGGCAAATTCGAGATTTAAAAGCGATTCTTGCGAAATTGAAATTGATTGTTCAACTTGGAACGTAAGACGGAGGATGTGCGGTGGACGGGGGAGAACTGTGTTGGATTCCGTCCAAGTCGTGTGGATGGGATTGGCGGGGAAGGGCGGGACAAACCGAAATAGACAAATAGACACTGGTATCCCTTTGAAGGAATCAAACAGGTGGCGTGGAGTACGAAGATAACACGATAGAACAGAGAGAGAGAGAGAGAGGGTGGGGTGGAGGGGAAGACGAACTGCGTGGGCGAAGGTATGGGTAGAGGGGTACGGGTGATTCGTGGAAATGCCCAAAGAGACACGATGCTCCTACAAATGTAGCGATTTATTTTCATTAAGACATAATTAGAAGTGAGTCGCATCGCGATCCGATTCGTCGCTCGAATCCTCCTTCGTTCCGTTGTATCGCTGTTTCGTTGTATACGTATGGAGCACATCGACACACCGCATTGCTATTACCATTCGAGCTTAATATTTCGAAGATGTGTAATCTCGTCGTGCGTTTGGCATTTTTTTTTTAAAGAATTATCACGAATCTATCTTTTTATCGTCATGAAATTTATTGTTGTATCGTTGTGATTATCCTTTTCCTAATGAAAAGTAATTCGAAACGTAAGTCTATATTCTCATCGCATACGGACACAAACAATTAAATCATATAACCGATTTTGTACAGTTTTCTTACAATATCGCAAAAAGATTTGACTGTTGCATATAAATGCGCAATGATTGTACGTATCCCATGTGATAGCGATTCTTCGGGCGACGATCGGGATTGGAAAGGGTCAGAATGAATAATCTGACGAAAGGGTGAGACACGGTGGAGAAGTAGGAGGGCACAGTGGGTTTTCTGTATCGGTGAACGGCTACAGGGCCACTTCCGTGTGTCCCGGAAACTCGCGCAGAGACTCGGCTCACAGTTGCAGAGCGACAGCGGGAAGAGAAGGAGCGGGAGGATGGAAACAGAAAGCCCACAGGGGCTAAATTTGCATCCGGCAAAGCAACCTCGGACTACTTTATTTGATTGGCTGCCCGCAGGGCTTCTGTCCCTACACGGACAACCTACACGGATCGCTCTGTGTTTCTCTTTTCCCTCTCTCCGTCCGCGTCTTATTTTTTTTCCCTTGCTTCTTCCGTCTCATTCTCTCTTGTCACTTTGTTTCTTCGGAATTGTCCCTCTGCCCTTTCTCTCTTTCTCTCGTCTTCGGCCACCTTGCTCGCCACCAGATGGGTTTCCCGTTGGAATCATATCGGCGATGACCGCGAGAAACGCACTTTCACGGGCCATGTAAGAGCGGCTTCTCAGAGTGTTCTTTTTGCATTCTAATTCGGAAGACCGTAAAAAAATAGGCTGGTACCAATCTTTCTGAGTTCTTATGGGATAAAGCGCCGATGTAACACATGAATATAGAAAAATCATTACGTTTTTCGTGCTTTTATAATTTTAATCGTAAATTCTTGTTTTTATATTAAAATAGAGATATTCAAAAAATTGATAAAGAAAATATTCTAAATTAACTGACGAAAACTCACAAACGTTTGACTAATTTATTGATATTTTTCAGAATAGTAAATTAAATAGAAAATAAATAACAAAAATTTGTTTTCTATAAATTTCTGTAAATTTTATACGTATTTTTTTTGCACAATGTATATTCGATATTTCAAAATTATTCAAATATTTGATAATAAGATAAATATGTAATGCTGCAGGAATAAAAATGTCTATTTCGTCACTTTGTTGCTCGATCGGATGTAAAACGCGAAGGCAGCCAAGATGGTGGTAACGATAATGGCAGAGGCATCGATCGGCTTTCGTCCTGTCCACCGACGATGCTCAACGTCGAAATAATCATCCGCTTTAATAAAAACGGCTTATCCGCAAAACAATGGACTGTCGCTCGCAGGGCCGTTAAGCACGTGGTGTCGCGGCATCGCGGCTTGTCTTTCGTGGGAATACCTCGTCCGCTCGCTCGTTCATTCGACTCTTCCTAAGAGTTAAGCCGTTTTAGCTTTACTTCGCTACGCGCTAAAACAAGGTATCTTAATACGAAGCCACTTCAAGTTCCACGGCGTACCTGAAATTAAATCTCCTTCCTGACGCAATTAAAACTTGATTCTTGGAAACGCGTTACCATGGTCCGAGCTATGACGGAAAAAACTCACGGTGGCACGTAAAGAGATATGAGACGCCCAGCGATCTATTGACTTTATGAGATGCTGCAGGTTTCGTTAAATCAAATTCATTTTTTCTCTATTCAATAAAATTTAGCAATGAAAACATTTTTTTATTTAAAAAAATTATTTTTTATTCTATTTGAAGTTAAATTTCGAAAAACAATTGCTCTTGCAATGGTTAGAATTTTATATTTTATTTTACCATACATATATTTTCTATATATTTGTACATCCTACATGTAAATTCTTATTCTGCTTACAATAATACAAAAAATACAAGTTTTAATTAGGATTCATATTAAATCATTAAAAATTAAATTAAGAAATGTGAAAAAAATGTATGGTGTGGAAATGACTGTATTTTAGAAAAATTAATGGATTTTAAATTGAGTTTTTGATTGTAAAAATGAATATTGAAGTTAGGATAACTGTAGACGTTAAATTCATTGTAAAGATGAATTGCTTAAAATCCTATTGATAATCTTATTGTTGTTAATTGATCTTTTCTTGGGGTATTATATTTGGGGCGTTGTTTCCTTTCCACGCTTCGGCGCGGCGCGACGCGTCGCTCGATAACACCGAGCCCGCTTTCTTTGATATATCGAATCTCGTAAGCGCATGCACAAGATATACGTGATTGTATGATTTTCCAATGCGTTAGAGTGAAGCAAATGAAAATGTGTGATTGTCAAAAAAATAACAAGATGCTTGATAATTATGACTTTCAAACTCTACACGGAGAGAATTTTCTCTTAAAATTTAGCCTAAAAATCATAGTAATCGTGGGATAACTAATATTTCGAAGATTTTTGTAAATTTTCTCTGATTTATTCATATCTATCACAATAAAATATAAAATCTGTTTGATTAATATTACAATCTGCTTGGTAATTTTTATTATGTAGTTTATAAAAATTTATTATATAGTCTATAAAATTTCTGTTGTACATTTCACAAATTCCTATCATTTTCGGTAATATTTAGTAGGTTTTTTATTTTTATGTAGTTATCTAGTTATCCCACTCTTATCACCAAACATGTTAAAATTTGTAGTGAATTTTACGGTAAAATATAACGAAAAATTCTTTCCGTGTACAGGTGTAAGTTTGTCATCCATTTGAGATAACTTGAACTGAGATGAGAACGATGGTATTCAGTCAGTTCAATTCTTTGTAAATTTGTATCTTCATTTCATTTTGTAGCATAATGTAAAAAAAAATAGCATTTTTGTTCTGTGTCTCTTTTTCACTGGCGCTCGAAAGTCGGCTGCACAGTTTCGAGGGGCATTAGGTACGCATTTTCCGGACTTTAAGCCGAGCATCGCCGGAGGAGATCTCATTAATTAGCTAATGGCTTTCTGAGTCTTCTCAGGTATATATACTCTACGTATGATGCATACAACAAGTATCCGTATTTTTCTATATGTCATTAAATTATCATGGTCGCGAATTCGTTCGTCAGTAATGCGACGAACGAAGTTGATTGATACCATTAGATTTCTTCTATTTTTGCAAATATTTTTTACAAGTGTGTAAAGCTAAGATCGACAATTATTCGTATAAAAATAAAAATAACAATTGCATAATTCAATTTCGAGTATTTTACGCTGTCTACATCTATATCAAGGAGTCCTTGATTTCCACAGATTACTCCTCCTGATTCAGTTTGATTGAATTAATTCATTTCCAATCTAATCAAATCGTCTGAATCGCCTGAATTTCACGTACGATCTGCTTTCGGGCGAGTGATATCGATATTTTTTACAACTTGCTTTAAACCCGCTGTGTCTGAAAGCTAATAATACCCAATTATCTCGAATATTCATGATAACAAATTGGCAAATACGTAAACCATTGAGACGTATCGTATGTTTTATATTTTGCATCCAATAAAACGTAATATTTTTGTCATTCTCGAGGAATCAATTTAGGTTCATCCTATTGTGCGATGCTCCTATAACAGAGAATGTGCGTCTGTAATATCTACGCAGCGTTGTAAGAAAATGTGAGTGTGTAGTGAAAATCGCGCGTAATAAAATGGCTTAAAATAACATTTTAAAAATAATGTCAAAGTAAAACAGCAGATCGCTCTTTAGAGTTATACTATCTGAATTGTTGCATTCTGTCTTTCCAGAAATTTTCCAGATAATGACAAGTTGCACACGAAACAACATCTTGCGCTGGATCGAATTAAGTCTTGATTCTCGTAAGCAATTACTGTCGCTCGAATATTCATACACAGGCTGCATATATATTTGATTCATTATCTTCTCATGTTTATTCTTTTATGGCTCGCGTATACGTTAGTTCTTTAATAAAACGAATGAAACATTGAATATACGAGAGATTGAGTTTTATATACGCAAATTATAATTATACTTTTTAGAATATGAATTTCACGCCGAATCCTCGCAATGTTTTAATGGAGATAACATACCCGAGGTACTCTCCTCTGGCAAGCGTAACTCCTATTCGCCGGGCTTCCTCTCAGTCTCAGCGAAATTATATGGGGTTCGATGTTACGCTATGTCCCAATTATAAAGTACTCATTGTGCACTGAAACAGCGTCAGTTCTCGGAACACGATGGAATTTTTAATACAGGCATGATATTCCTCATTAGTTATAATTTATTGTTAATTAGATTATGAACTAAATTGAATCAGCGTACAAGTTTTTATCATATTTTACAACATAGACGGAAGGCATTTATTCGCTTTATACACGCGTGTGAATTTTTTAACTAAAATATAAAACAAATCATATTTAAACGACAATATTACATATTATTCTTCCATTGAGACTTTGTCGTGTTATTTTATTCAGTGAACTATTTTTGTCTGCATCCTGCGAGATCTTATCGTCTTGGTCAGAGAATTGTTTCTTTTTACGATTTCGCAATGACAAGTATTCTATGCTCGGATGAACTCTCTTCAATAGAAACTCGTCGTTTTCTCTCTTACACGGGTGATACATGAACATTGAATTGAAAATCTCCCTCTTAACCCGACGAGAAAAAAATTTTGCGCTCAAATAGGAACCTCAATTCCCCATCTCC
>VBVQ01001464.1:0-34430 GCA_011636635.1 Tetramorium simillimum
AGGGGGGAGGGGAGGGGGAGAGAGAGAGAGAGAGACAGGCTGCTATACATACTCTAAAATCCGCTACGAGGCAAAGATCTATTTATACCGTGGTAACGAGCTCTTGTGTGCGGGATTGCGCTCCTGCGAAACGGAGCTCGCGGAATTTCCTCGAGAACGCGCAATGTTCATCGGAGATATTCGAATTTGTACGGTCGAACGACGCGACGGGATAACACTAAATGACTCACTCTACCGTGCATGTGTTTGAAACGAGACGGCCGCGAGATCCGGTCAGATCGACAGAATAATACACTTTATGTAGCCATTAGCGCAACACAAGGCTGCCATTCATTCTTACGAGAACATCTTTACGATGCCAAATTCAAATTGGAGAAATCAGCAAGATACATGAGACTTATTCATCTTCTATTTCTCTTTCCAAACACGAGCATATAATAATTGGGAGAAGTATTTTACTTGGGGTTTTTTTATTCTTTGGTACTTTGAGTCTCGCTCAGTTCGTGTCTTGATATTTGGAGCTTCGCAAGTCTCTTATCATATATATATATATATATATATGATAAGAGATATATATATTTATTTATAGAGTATTATAGGTCGACAATTTTTCTCTATGATTCAACGAAATAAAACATTTTATATTTTTGCTCGCGACTTATTTGCGACTTTTAGTTTACGAGTGTATAGATCAAACGAATAAACTATGTTTGATAAGTCATTCGGGGATTTGTCGAATTTCGAACGTACTTTCACAGTTCAGAAATACTCGCCTCAACCTGATATCGCCTTACGCCTGAACGAAAAGGAGGGTTCATAAGTTTCGTGAAGTGACAGTCCGGAGATCGAGGTCGATAGGTCAGGTAGGATAGCAAGTGACAAAGACCGATAGCTCGAGTTCAGTGGAGTAATAGGCCCGCCAACCCTACTTAGCCTCCGCTACTTCCAATTGCTAATTAATCTTGATCCCTTCATCCGTAGTCATGGAACCACCGATTGTCAAGGAGGGACAAAAAGGTCAGATGTGACGAATTGTTTAGGTGACATATTCACAGAAAGATGTAGGTAACGAGAACAAGTGGCTCTAATTAATCCTGCGTCAGACTCAACGTGGGTTCCGGTGTCCTACAGTGATACATTAAGTAAAAGGTGTCCCACACAAACTTCAGCCCCCTCACCATTTTATACAGAGCTTCCCACTCCTCCCGCTAATGACGGATTCCTTAACTAAACTGGAGACAAGAATTCTCATAACAAAATGTCAAGAATTTAATAGCTTTTGTGTTGTGAGCGATTGAGAGTAAATTACTTTTCGCCAACTAGAGAACACAAATTGATAATGAAACTTTATATTCTTCGTTTAATTTCTCCGAGATAAACTTTAAATTAATAGGATTTTAATTCCCGAAGTTATTTAATGTCAAACATTAGGAAGTTATGACGAATCATTTCTCCCGACATTTTCGTTGAAATAAAATCGGTTAGTTTATCCAACACATTGAACTTTTAATGATCATTCTCATAAAAATTGGAAAAGTTAACTTTTCTTTTTAATTATTTACATTTTAAAGGTTATTCAATAATTTGTAGTACATTTAATAATAGGTAAGAAATATCTGACTTTCAATACAATTCTCAGAACAAGTAAGTTGATATTTTTTAAAAGTCGAAATCATATATTATTTCTATAATGAGATGTACCATTATGTCATTTCCCTTATACAGTTTGCTGATTTAAACCTAACCCCTCTTCACTCGACGGCTATTAAACTTCTGCCAAGTCGAGACACGTAATACCCTAACTCACGTAGAAGTTTGAAGCTGCCAACAAGAAGTTATACGATTATACAGGTTCATGTATTAAATGGGTAATGCAAATTATTGGCCGACCGATTTTTCAGCTTACAAATTTCGCAGCTATTATGCGCGACGATAACTTAGCGATGCGAATATTAGCCCCCTTGGAAAGAATGTGAATAAAGAATCCGGAAAGATACGCTTGGGAAAACGTAAAAGAAGCAGAGGCAATTCTTTGTGCGTCGTCCTCTAAAAATTAAATCTGTAGACATATTTCTTTTCTGCTTAGCTGGAACCACTGGAAAAGCGATAAAATACGCTACTTCTTTAACTTTATTCCACCAGACTTCATGCATATCTCGTTTGATAACGATAAATGTTTTATTTATGTTTTTTTTTTTTCATTAAAAATGAAGATATGAAATTTTTATATTTGACATTTTAAAGTGTAATTTTTCGAACGCAGGAGTTGAGCAGAAAGTTTGTTGAGAGAAGTTTCGATCGAGATCTTGATTAGTATTTCAATCAACGAGTATCTAATTGTAAGTTTCACTTTAAAAACGATAGCATCGCGAGATAGATGAGTTTAAGCAAGTTTGGCCTGTAAACGTGACTCGCTGGGCCCACGTGCGGAATCGCGGGAGCGCACTTACCCGTCTGGACGAGCTTGAGCGCGACGCCATTGTGCTGCTTGAGCGGCTCGTTGAGGCTCGGCTGCGTGAGGTCCTTGAGGGGATGGTTGGCGGCTTCTTCGGAGCCGGTGGCACGATTATTTTGCATAGTCCTGGCCTGCTGCTCCTCGTTACGTCGTCCTTCTTTCTTACCGGCGTCACTGCCGTCAACACCGTTACGCACGATTTGCCTCCTGTTAGCCGCCGTCTGACTAGTGTCGCGCTTTTTCTCCTTGCGCTTGCGGACGTCGTTCGCGACGACGATTCGCTGCTGCTGCTGCTGAGGCGACTGCGACTGCGATTGCTGCTGATTATACTGCTGATTTATCTGCTCGCAATCGCCGTTCACCGCTGCGTCGTTGACAGTCAATGGCACGGACTGCCGAATCGGATTTTCATAGATACGCAGGAGCTCGTCCGCCGGATAGAAGACGTACATACCCAGAAATCGTCGCTCGCGTAGCCGTTATCGCTACTGTCGCTACCGCAGTACCGTTGGCCGCGGTCGTGGCCGTTGGCGTAGCCGACGCCGTCGCGGATTCCGCTATCGCACCCGTTGCTACTGTTGCCGCTGCCGCTGCTGCTGCTGCTGCTGCTGCTGCTGCTGCCGCCGCACTTCTCGGATCCGCGCGAGCCAACATCGCTGTCCAGCAATACATCCTCGGTGATGCTGCGTGCGGGAACGGTATCGGCGCCGGTCGCCGTCAGGAGACGCATGATTTTCTTTCTTTCTGAGCGATTAATGCGTCGCCCCCGCGATGTATCGCCGGGTGCCGCGCGTGCGACGCGACGCCTACTTCGTTATCGCGGTCGTTGTTTTTTTTTTTCCCCCCCGAGACGCCGACGCGCCGTCGATGCACCGCAAACGGCCGGGTATGATCGATTTTCGATCGCGTTTCTCCGATCGGTCGAGTATATAATCCCTTATTCCATACGAAAAGCACGGATTCTAAAAAAAAAAAAAATTACCGCTATACTTTTCTCTCCTTGTCTTTAAACTATTTATTTATTGTTTCAGAGCAGTATATGTATATAAATTGCTGACTTAACATAAATAGAAATAAAATAGAATAGTAATTTCTTTCGACTTGAAAAATGTACAACAATCAAGTATTTTTCCTTAAGCATTTCTTTCTAAAACTCAATTAATTTATTACATATTATTTATTTAGCTATCATGGAAATAAAAATGGTAATTCTATTTATGTTTGATTGAATCGATTATTCGTATTGGCCATTCTTACATTATTTTATTGGCGATTGTTCTTGACGAGATGTGATGAGATTCAAGGGATTCGGACCATATCGTCGGTAGAATTCGAGACTTCTTGGGCTGAAACAGAAGGATTTGTAATGATGAGAGATTAGTTCGATACCTAATCGCTTTTACGTGATTGTATTTCTTACTGAATCGCAGCTTTATTTGTCTTATCGAACAGAGTAACAGTACAACTTCTCGAGATAAAGAAAAACTTAATCTTTTTCAATTTCATGTAACATCATTAAGAAGTAATTACTTTATACGTCTAATTTCATTTGTTTAATGGTATAAAATGTTCAAAAGTGATATGATGTAGTAGATAGAGTAATATTTCTCTTCAAGAAACTTTATTAAAAAGTGAAGGGAAATTGCCTGTCTTGGCTTTTTTAGTGAGATTTTCGAGTCCGCAGAAGTTTATAATTCGAAAGAGATAAACAAACTTACTTCATCATTTTGACGAACGGCATAAAGTTTGGAAAAAATATTTAGCACGCTTTCCTTATTACTTATTTCGAGATACTTCTCTTCTAATTGAAGCCGCAATTTTAAACAATTTTGATAAATAAATTGCCGCTATCACGCGCTAGCTTTTTCTGAAAATTTCGAAGCGCAGACGTACGGATAATTCAGGGAGGATAAATAAACTTTTTCATTGTTTTGATGGGCGGAAGTAGGTCTTGAAAATATTTAACGTTCGCCTCTTTTACCCTCTTTATCTTTTTCTCCTCCACTCCATTTCAGGATATCTTCGCTCCGATCTGAGCGTACGCGTCTTACATACAAATATACACGTCTGGCATATAAATTGTATGACAATTCGCAAAAACTATGGCTCGTATTTCGGAGTTCAAAATTCTAAACGGCAGTAACGGAGCAACTTCTGAAAGGTAATGCACCATATGCGACGCACGTATGCATCTATCTCATGCATTCGTACGCGCGAACTGAAGTGGACGGTTAGGAGCTACAAAGATACTTTGATGAATTCTTTCTCGCTCCGCTGGGACGATTGTGTCGCGTATCCTCTCCAGATATTAATATATATTGCATGATTCGGATTATATCGCATGTTATATAAATACCACGCGGGAGTTTATGTGCACTTCTCGATGTGGGAACCGGCGCACGTGCCAACGCGAAAGAAACATATCAATCAATCGTGATAACACTCGGAAATCCACCCCGGCCGATAGTCACGTTCCGGGATAACTCGGTTAGGTTGTTCGTGGAAATATATACACAGTACGTTTAGCACGTTACCAACGGAACGCATAAAAGTGCGTGTTACACGGATTTAGATCACATTTGCGACATATATGTGTAATTTTGTGAACTATGTAGATTACTATTTCTTGTAGATTATTATTTCTTCTTTCTTCATTTCAGTTTAATTTTGTATGTAATCTAATTATTCATACAGTCTATAATAAAAGTTGCTAAACTTAATTATTTATTCTGGTGGAATTCCTTTTTACTGTCTTTCATTTCATTACAAAAAGTTATTAACCTCAGAATCCGAGTTTTGTTATACATACATTGTACTTGCATACATATCTATTTTACACATACACATGTGCACGCACGTACTGGGTGTATGTGTGTGTGTGTGTGTGTGTGTGTATGTCATTATAGAAATTGTTTTTGGGGAAGTTAAACAATTTATATAAAGGGGCTTTACAAAATGAATCAAATTCGCATCGATAACACTCCATCAACAGTACGCTAAAAACGATGTATACATATTAATTTTAATAATTAAATAAATACATTTACAACATATGACATTTTAAGAATATTTATTTTGAACTTTTGGAAATAAATGCTTTTAGACAATTAGTGGTTAAATGAAGAAATTTTATGGCATTAACTTTAACGAAAATACAATGTGATATTTTTCCACCAATTTCAATTTATTTAATTTCACTTTATCGCAACGGGATTTTTATTTGGACGTTGATTACGGGTATGTTCAAAATTGGAAATTAAACGACTATTAGAAAAAATGTCCATTCCAATTTTTGTTATAAAAAAAATTGACTTTAAATTGAAAGTGTGTGCGTGTGAGAAAACAAAGAACAGATGCGTGAGCGTTTTTGATTCAAATTTAGCTCAACAGCACGTGCTCTCATTTTTTCAAGCAAATATGTCCAAAGCTTGTGTATATTTTAATCCAGTATCGATCATCGACGTGAACGAGTGAGGCAGATCGAATTTTGTGCTTCCGAAGAGCGAATGGATTATATGTATATATATTATATACATATATATATATATATATTATATATATATATATATATATATATATATATATATATATATATAAAATATATACACTCACACATATATAGGATAGATAATTACAATTTCGTTATAATGGACGGCCGCGCTAATGACACTTTAAAATCACTCTTGGCGCGGTATAAATTAATACATATCTCCGTTCTTTTAAGGACCGAGCGCAGCGCGGTGACGGTAATCATATTTTTGTGTCATAATGCACGGCCTGCGTTTAAGCGCTCGCAGACTAAATCATCTTTTTTCGGCCGTTAAAAGCGGAAATCCCGTTATGCAATGGGATTATGTCATTCTCGCTGTAGCATATCCTCCTCAATTTGCCGAAATGTTGGAGTGCTCTCCGTTTTAGAAGAAGTCATTCGCAATAAATACTAAAGCTCTTTTCCGAGATTCTTTAAAATCGAGACTCTTTAAAAATAATAATTCTTGCACAGCTTCTCACAGAGTTCTTAACACACCACTTAGTTTCGTAAAGATTACATCATTTCTTTCAATGTGAATGGAATGAGCCATTGGGCAGAATAATAATCGATAAATCGATAAAAATAAAATTCTAACATTCTAAAGTGACTTTCGTGTGCTATCTTTTCGTCGTCGTTCTTTTCTCACGTGACGTTTTCTATTTTTAAAATAACTTGAAAGAAAAATATAATTAAAAAGTAATAAGTTTTAAAGAATTAATTTAGCAGAAAGGATTTAAATTTTTTAACAGGATCGCATAAAAGGTTTTCATAAAATGTAGGAATCTTACGTTGGGTTTATTTTTGTTCTTCAAGGGCGAAAGATGAAGCGAAATTCTTTACGGAAATTTTAGTCTCTATACATAATAAAATAGGATGCGATAATACAATAGATAAGAAGTCCCACGTATGTGGAAGAGATGTGGAAGAGATTGCTTAGACCTGCCATCTCCTCGTGTGAAATGGGTTGTGTGCAGATCTCGTTTACAAGAGGATGTATACGCGGAAAATTGCATTCAGGCTGATGAATCGCGAGACTCGCGCCGATATTAAAATTCGCATGCGGCACACGCGCGCGGCAGCTCAATCCTTTTTTTCTCATAATGACAGCGCATATTGTGAGCTTCTTGAAATGTAATTATGTCGCGAAGGTCGAAAAAAAGAGATGCGCTTTGCAGGCTGCTTCGCGAGCGCTGCTGATTGAGAGAGTGGAAGACCGGGGCAACGCGAGAACTGTATAACGGAATACTGGCTGTACTTTAAACGACACTCGTTAGCAGCAATGTAAATATGTCTCCTGGAGATTCGTTGTGATTCTTCGGAACACAAATTTCGAGATTATTTGCGCCCGAGTGCTTTTCTAGATGTTATATTTATGATGTTAAACTTACGGAAAGAGCTCTTTGAGTGTTTGCAGACTGTCTCATTAGCGACATGAAACTTTGTTCATGCGTATTATTCTCTTGCGACCAACTAGCACGAACATTCAAAAAAACATTTGAAGAAAATTTAAAAGACTTAGGAAATTAAAATATAATCAATTGATACTATTATCGAACCTTTAGCAATTGCGTGATTTATACATACATATGTACAAATATATTTTATTAAATATTATATATAACATTTAATCTTGATATACTTTAATTATTAACGTTTTTGGTTGAAAAGCTAATTGAAAATATTTTTTAATCACCTTTGTGATATGTGAATTATGTCATTTATATTAATAGTCAAGTAAATAATATAATAAATGAGCCGTTGGGTACATAATAGAAGTATGAGTTGGCAAAAGTAAATTTGAAATGTTTTACGGTAATGTATATTAATTATTGCAGTCTTCACACATAATTGTTTTGGCGTGACATGCAGCTTTACAGTCTTCGCTTTAATACAAAAAGTGACTACGAAGTGGCTGGATCTCACGTTGAGTATTCTTGCGAGCCCTTTTATTTTCTCAAAATGAAGGAATTATCACTTACACTGTTGTTCTGGCCATCGGCTTAAATTTAGCTCGGAGTGGAATGGCGGGGGGAATAAAAGGGGTTTACACGCGAAAACACCGAATACAAACCTCATCGATCGTCTCGAAATGTCGTCGTCAGAACGCGATCGAAGCAACAAGCTATTTCGCGAGTTTCCATTGCGTGACGAAACAGAGAGAACGAGAGAGAGAGAGAGAGAGAGAGAGAGAGAGAGAGGACGTGGGGAGGGAGAGAGGGGAGAGGGAGGGGGAGATACAGTTTGGAATCCACGAACTTGACGTAATTACTGGGTCGAGTGGAGTGTGAAACGATGTATACCCACTGAAAGCTTCAGTCCCAATACTTCCTCTGGAATTGGAGTGTTGCCAGAGTAACGGTGTTTCAATAACCATCTTTTGCTGTTACATTCTAGGCTTTCAGAACGTCTTTCAATCCTCACCTTTCAAAATAGATGCGTCCCGTCGCGCGCGAGTATGGAGCATTAATTATTAAATATCATTCTCGTTTTATTATGTATACGCGAGATGCCCCAGATTTTTATCTCACTAGTCCTCTTTGAATTCTCCTCTAACAATTCTCTCGAAATCGATTTTTCCTTAAGAAAGATGCTGAAAGGTCGACATTTTCTGTGTTAGCGATTTAAAATGAGGAATTTGGAGAATTTAGTGAAGGAAATGCGTTTATATGAACCAAAATGGACTGTCTCCCAATTATAATATAATTTTACTTTGTAAAGCTTAACTACCAAAATTATTGTTAAAAATGTAAAAAATGTCGAATAAGAAAAACGTAAAAATTAAAATTTTCGTGAATGAAAAAATGAATGAATGGTTCAATTCTAAAATAGGTGTAGGTGTTTAAACCGATGTTCTAATATCTTTGTAGAAGCCATTAACAATATCATTAGTGAAATATGCAATCATATATTCATCATGTCCACAGTCAGACGCGGTTATATATCCGTCTATTAATTAATCGTACTGAATTTCTCAAAAGCACAGCCGTTCGAGAATGTGACAATTACAAAATACGACAATTCTCTCCAAGTCTCGTATACTGCATTTGCATTTTCTGCAGCACAATTAATGTTTTAAATTACATTTTACACCGTGCTTCACAATGATATCATGACATTTAAGCGTTATTCCTGTGACGTTGCGTTTTCCATCTAATTATAAATAAATGCTGCCACAAGCATCCTTAATTACTGCACCTGCTCTATTCTAAATAAGAGGCGCAGCATCTAAATAGAACCGCGTTGTAAAATGCAGAGAACTGAGAGATCTGGTCTTCTTGCTTTTACTGATTTTTTTTTTCTACCAGGCATGAAGAGCAGAGAGATCGTGGATGATAACTACGGCCGTGAACCTAATTAATTGAACATCATCTTCGGCTGGCACTTCGTTTCGCTTCTGACTCTATTCGGGATTTCCAATAATTCTGATAGCTCGACGAGAAATCTGATTAGACATCCTGGATATTTCTTACGGGTTTAACGTACAATGGTAGTGTATTTCTGTCCTGTGAATGATATAGAGTTAAACGAGAAATCAATAGAAAAATTGATTTCTATTAAAAATAGATTTGTAATTTTGACACATTTATGATGCTCGCACAAAGAGTCGATGAAACATCGTTAGATACACGAACAAAGATCGTAATCACAAAAAACCATTATTTTATCGCCGATCATTTTTCTTGTTTAGAAATGTTTTTTTTTTCTATTCTAGAATTTATATGATTTGCAAATAAAAAAATGGATCGCTCGGGTGAACTAATTCTTCTTGAGAATCTCCCTCTTTGAAATCCCTCGACCAAGTCATTATAATCTCTCCTATCAAATTTACAGGCGCACGGCTCTGATTATTCCTCGCGTGTACAAAGGTAGGTACAAACGGCTTTTCGTGGGGCGGAAAGCGAGAAAGAGGGAGAGAGAAAGGGGGAGCACGCGATCGACAAAAATACCTCGGTGGCGTCCGAAATAAAACGTGCGCCAGAAGGGGAGAGAGTGAAGAGACGGGCCAAGAGACGCGACGCGACTCCGAACGGCTCCCCGGTTTCGCGCGCGTTGCGTATAACGCGAATTTTTTTATTGCATCACGTCTCGGCGCCGCGAGACATCGCGTCGCCAGATCGGGACAATAACGGTGGAACGGCGGAATGCCGCATTGTGCGGCGGAATGTATACGTTATTTATCCCTCCCCCGTCCACGATATCCACGCTTCAACGCGCGCGGTCGACGACGGGCGAAAATACACACGGGGCGGGTCATACTCGCCGCTCGAGTGCCCGGGCGGGTCAAATATCAAAAAATTCGATGCGAATAATCGCGCGGAACGATATTGGCGTCGGGACGGACGCCAGACGCCAGGGCCGTTTTCCGTCATGTGGAAATGCACGGGCTTTTGCGGCCCGTGGCCGGCCGGTCGTTCTTGTCAGTGACCGACGGCTAAGAAAAGCTTCTGGCTTCGCGCGACGTATATCGGGTGTGCGCGATATTTCCACGAGTGTGCGACCGCTTCGCGCCGCGAGACACTCGTGATAAACTGGAGGAAATGCTGTGAAACGTAGAAGCGTTGCACGACGGGGGCACAAATTTCCTTCTGGCGAAACGGCGAAATTTATACTGGCTTGGATATACGTCGCTAAACAAACAGACAGTATTGTTACGGGCGGAAAAATAATCGACTTGGAGTAGAGCCATTGTGCCTCGAACGGCACTGATAAGTCACACGTTTTATGAGACGTTTGTTACATACACACGGCGTACGTTCGTGTGTTTATAGAAATAAACTTTGCTGCTTTTCAGTAAAATCTCTCGTGACAAGCGAGAGTGATTTAAATATAATTTTACGGACCTTGATATAATTATCCATTGTAGTATCTAAGCTCTCTACTGTCAACGCCGTTAGAACTATATTAAAAATTCAATTTACTCGTATAGGTTTTCATGGTATTGTCTATAATAGTGACGCCCCACTTTCCGAGCTTGTTTATTATACGTTGATAAATGGCTACGTATTTCCTTGAGGGAGCTTAATAAATTTCTCGGACGTAAACTACCAAATTAAGTTGCTTCGGTTCTGCTTTCGCCTGAAACGGTAGCGCTGTTATACTTTCATGACGCGAAAGCCAGATAGGACTCAAAAGCTTCACGCTCAATTAGACTCTTCCGCGAGTAGTGCACTTCAGAAATGTGTTAGCGAGGCACTGCAAACTGCGCGCACGGTTCAGCTCTCTTTTATTGCTATACTTGGGTTGGGTGAGGCGCCGCCGCCGCCGCCGCTTCCAAAGGCGGTTTCCATTCACATTGTAGCGAAATTCCGCGAGTCTCTCCTCGCTTCGCCTTCGAAATATTCTCCCCGAATTATTCTCGTCACCGCTGTGGCGTGACGAAGATAGAGACTCGTTTCCGATATGCATGAAATTACCGTAACCGACCAGCGAAGCATGTCTTTCGGAAAGAACCGGGAATGTCGTTACCATTGTCGTCAAGAGTGTGTCGGACTGAATTACGTGCTTGACGGTGTACTTTTCGAGCTGCACCTCCAAAAGATTTCGAGTCACGAAGTTGTAGTCGGAACGTTCGTGTAGGGAGGGCATTGTAAATGGAAATGAGCCAACTATAAGCACTGTGGTTGGAGGAAAAGGTAGAAATATGCTCACATATCCACGTTCTTGACCCTAACATGTTGAATTTTGTCTGATAATGCTTACCAGAAAATCACATATTTATAAAGAAAGAATTTTATGCATAATCTCCCTGACTTACATGGGAATAAATCCATAGAAATTACCTGCTGAATAAAAAGTATCTCAGTCATTCCATCCTCGTTTGGACTATATATTCCAAAAGTTTTGACTGTAAATACCCCGTCCGGTTTACCAATATTCAAATATCCCGTATATACCTAAAGTAGATTATCCAATTACACAAATCCTTCCAAGATTGAAAGATATTCAGCGTGTATTTATTTTTATCGTATTACCACGTAAAACTCGATTTTTTTTATTTCAATTTTATCACATAAAGTTTCAATAAATTTTTAGCATTGTGATGCAATTGATTTTCTGTCAATCTTCCGCAGTTATTAACTCAGATCGGATTTAATTGAATTCGCAGATTCGGACTCTTCGGATATTAGATCCGGGATTATCCGGGATAATATGGATATTCGGATCTACGTAATCGGATATTAAATCAACTAGATATTTACAATCTTAATACCTCACTCATGATATTTCTATACTTTTCAATACGGTAAATGATTTATGATATCACGGCACATTCTTTCGCACGTGAAAAGTGAAATTCTCACTCTGAAATATGTAGGCATTAATGTAACAGCTTAGTATTAAGGGCGCGTCCTGAGCGTTTCCTTATGGAAGGGCGAAGAACGAAGGCGGTCGACCTTTGCAATGGTAATCTATGCCACAATTTGCAATTACAAGCGGTGGGAATGCCAAGAATGTCAGCCGTTTCTATACAGCGCTCCCAACATCATGTATCTCAGTCACATATCATGCATATCGACGTTAATTCTCTCGACGTTGTTGTTTACCGGTCTAGTTTCGAATCATTAAGAAGCACGAACTCAAGATGTGTAGGCACGCCGCGAATACAGGGTTGCTACTATTAATCAGCTACTATTATATTCTATACAGCGCACAAAAGATTTCGAACAAAATCCGCAAATCTGATTTTATTTCACGTTTTTCCATCGAAAACGATATGATTGAAATTTTTATTTTTTTAATAAAATGTGTTTCAAATTCTTATATATAAATATCCGAGTTGAAAAATTTTTTTCAATTCAATAATAATAGGTAACAATTATAAATAGAGCATTTTCGCGTGATATACGACGAATGCAAAACTTTTTCGACAGCACGAGGGAAAAAATACCGCAGCTGCCTTTCGAGATGGAAAATTTAAATTTATTGCATATAGGCATGAATAAAGTTCATCTCTTTTTTTCCCAAAATTTGGTTTCATCCCGGAATTTAGTATTCGTAACCCGCAGGTAAAGCCTCCCCCAGACTTTCGGATCGCGAGTTGGAGGGCGCCAATCCCACGCGACGAGGGGGTCGTAAGCCGAGGGGATGGCAACGATCCGGCGTGAAAATAAAACGATACTCGTCGTGACGCACGTAACGATCCACACATATCTAGGGATCTTGATGGATCTGACGCAGCTGATCGCGATAAAGCTAGCGAATGCGAGGTGGCTCGAACAGTCGTTGGCAAGAATAAACTTGAAAAAAGCGCGAGCGTGCGCCCAATGCCAGGATGAGGCGCGCGTTGGAACCGAGTCAGCGAGGTATGAAAAGGTCAGCCCTCTCGCGTCGCGTCTCTCGCCGAAACGCGTACCTTGCACGTACGTAACGTCGCTCCAATTTGTATATCGCATTTGCATGACGCTTCTCTCTCTTCCTCTCTCTCTCTCGCCGCGGTTGAATTACCAGCTATCCACCTAACTGTCCGAGCACGCGGAACGAGATTACTTCTTCGTGCGCCACGGCGAGAACGCGGCGAAACTCGCGCATAAATTGAACATATATTTTCTCGTTCGACCGTGCTTCTAACATAACGTATGCGCGACAAATCGCCTTTGCACATCAGTTACCGCCGTCTTGCAAATTGTATACGCTATACGTGACCTACATGATTAAGAGGACAGATATCATTTTAACTTGTCGAATTGTAATTAGTTTGTTACTAGCTGTTCCGTCGGGCTCAAGACGAAAGGATATCGAAATACAGACGTAATGTGTTCTACCGAATTTGGAACGCATATCAATTATTTTCGTCTGAAAATGACATCTGCATATTTTAAGAGAGAATGATTAAATTTTCATCGGTTTTGCAAGGACCGTTGTATTGGTGAACAATTTGCGTCGGTAATTTTAATTAAAATTTTATGAAAACACAGGTTTTGCAGGCTGATTGAAAAGTACTTGGTTATTAAAATGGTCCCTTCAGGGCCATTCTAATTAAACCGTGTTGGTTGGTCACGAATAATTAGTCCAGGATCCATCCCGATATCTCTATATTAGTGGCTGTGAGCGAGAAAATACAAGAATGCTAAAACCCAATTTTATTGATTTTCTCTTTAGCTTTGATATTCGATTGCCTGCCAATATACTTAGACCCACGCAATGAGATTTAATCGAAAGCAACTACATAAGTACACATAGAAATTTACTCCATTAGTCGATATCCTCGGCACTTTGCAATAAAATCCGGAGACATTGAAGAATAATGGCGAAATGGCCTCCGTTTCGCATTGTCGTTCGCATTACTTTGGATGGAATCGCCACGAAGCCATTTCGAACTGCAGAGTATAATTTAATAAATGAGAAAAAAAAAGTAAAGTGCCATCCCCTCTACGATAGGCAGAATTCTTGTTTCAAATTCACTTTTTTTGTCGATTTTACATCAGGTTAATACTCTTTTAATCCGTTCACGATATTACTTCTTGATGGCGAAATGTCGAATGGCAATTTAAGTTTCGTGCTGTTCATTTTTCTTTCTAGACTTCGTTAGGTCGCTCTTCGAGAGATTCGCGTTATATAAAAGTTGATGAGTTACTTAATTTGACTATCCTAAATTACTCGTAAACCGTTTGTTGTCATGAAAAATTATTTATTTTAAACAAAAGTTGCATACTAAAGAAAGTATAGTAAAGAGAGAAAATGTATAATGTAATCTGTTCTTTTGTTATCTTGCTTTTTTATCGAAACATGAAGATTACCGCCATTTTTTTAAAATGGAATTACTGATTTTTTTTACAAAATATAGTTCTTCTAGTTATTCCGTTATATAAAATATTCTATTCTAGTTATATAAAAGTATTAAGTTATAAAAAAATCAATAGTTCGTAAGATATTTTATACTTTATTCAGGCATATTTTTTTATATAGCGTATGAAATATAAAATCTCTATTGATTTTTCGATAACTGCATATTTAAATATGTTCATGCATTACTTATGAAATAATTAGATGAATCGATTAGTAATGAAAATGCATAGTTGTTTTTAAAAAAAGATGTGTAATTGCATATTGTAAATTGCATAATTTTCTTTAAAAGCGAGATAACAAAAAACAGATTATTATATTATATGTCCTTTAATGCAACTTTGTTTGAAATATTTTTTTATGAAAAAAAAAACAATTTACGAGTAATTTAGGATGGTCAAGTTAAGCGACTCACCGTGTATCTATGGATAAATATACAATAATCCATTTAACTTTCGTTGCTTCGTTTAGTGCTGTTTTTGTCACTATCGGATAGCCCCATAGTCCCATTAATCTTCGTTACAGGAAGAACACAGAAACATATGCCAAACTAGAAACATGGAAATATGGATAGTGATTTAAAAAAAAAAACAATTTAGAGTATATAAAGTCTTACATAATTTGTACCTATTTTGGCTGCGTTCCGAAATTCACTGCCAGTACCTACTGAAAATCTATACTGTGACATAAGCTATAAATTTGCAGTACTGGCAGTGAATATCGGAACGCAGCCATTACTGAAAGATATACATGAAGTTTGATGAGATAATTGTAATACATCACGATTTTTACCGGCAACACACTGCATAAGGAAGCACTTTCGTAAGCATAATGTGCTTGAATGAGCTTACGAAAGTGATGATGGTGACGCTGGTTCTCTTATAAAATTATGCCGCGAAGGTTTACGACGAAGGGCGATAACGCGAGAATCTTGATTACGCGTAAAAATGGAGAAAAACATTTCCGCGGCGCACGAAACACAAGAAGGCTATTTCAGCGGGTGTAATGTCCGACGCTGGCCCCGGGAGGGGTTCGGAAATGGAACGACATCCGATAGCGGGCCGTCGGCCGTGAGAACCACTTTAGCGTCGCGCTGCTCATTGAGGGTGGATAGGTAGGTAGGTAGGCAGGCAGCCAGACTTCGCCTTTCACACATCGGGCTAAGGAAAGGCGAAAGCTCTTATAAAGAACGGAATTGCTTTCTTGAGAAACATGCCCCGCTTCCGAGGCAAAGAACGTACGAGTGGAGCTTGAATTACTTTTAGCTGCAGATATATTCCTTAGAGGGATGATTTCTCCCGCGAGATATTCGTCTCCGTCTCAATATTCATGATTCCGAACGGGATAGCGACACAGGGCACATTCTTTTCTTCTTCTTAAGAGATAAAGTGATATACGAAGTGATTTATTTAACGTAAAATACAGCTTACTGTGTATTTCTTTTCTTTTCGGTTGTTTTAAATTCCCGTAATGGGAAAAAGTCGAAATTCCCGTGGCGTGAAGTAATTCCAGACGGAAACTAATAATGTACATCCCGCTCTGTTTTATTTTGATGCTTTTTTTTACTCTGCCGTTCTGTCAAATGATTCACTTTTCACGTAATAATAATAGAACTTTCGAAGTATAACAAGCCGTCAGTAAATCTAAAATTCTCCATTAAGATTATGTCCATCACGGGGAAGGAATAATATGCTTTGATCCATATTCCTTGCATTGAAGAGATAATTTCTTGCAACTTGATATTCTACTTCGGGCTTTATCTAGACAGGTTGATGAATTATTGAATTGTGCTATAACGGTAGACGCCACTTATGAGAGCTGGCTCGTCAATGATGTACACTCGACACTCGACAGGCATAAAAATGTTCGGACACGTGGCGCGAATCGTCGAGTGTAAGTGCATCAAGGGAAGATGAAGCGATAGTCCGCGTCGCGGTCGTGAGCAAGAACAGTCTGTACATATATATATATATACACACACAGTCGACTATCGATGCTATAACCGAGGAACAGGATGATGCTATGTGGAGAAGTAAATCGATGTTCAGTAAAATTTTCTTATAACCCCCGTTTTCGCGAAAATTGGATCAAAATGTAGTATTCGTATCACGTTTCCTCTAACGCTTGTACATAACTTTCGATGATACTGTACTATTAATGGACTCGATTCAACAGTGTCTCTTTCCTTTGTCTTTTCGTCGGAAGGATAAAAATAATATTCTATTTCAGGAAATAAGAGAACAATGTTGATACTTTATTAGAATATCATCGATCTTTCAGTCAATTTTCAATTATTTTGTAAAATAGAACGTTAAGTTTTTTTAGCCGTATTTTTATAGCCCCTATTGATAGACTTTGAACAATTTACATTGCATAATTAAAAATGGTCAAAGTACAATGATGAAAAAAATACCAATTTTTCTATTTTTGAAATCAACGTTTTCTAGAACAGAATTTTACATGAGCAAATTCTTATATATCCTCGTATCTTAATTTATTTTTTGATACGGGATTATCAGCTTTTCTATTTTAACTTCAATAACTTTTAATAATTATATTTTTTTTCTATATAAAAAGAAGAAGAATGAGAAAAGTTTGTGGAAGACACGATGTAACATATAAGCTGAGGGAAGATTTTATTTTGTTGTCCGGCGAGAATTCATCCAATGAATTCGTAATCTCCCATAGGATTTATTTATTCGATGCGCGTACTATGATATGAAAAAGGTAAAGAAATTAATAATCAATGGCACCCAGGGATACACTTTTTGTACATATATTATGAAAACCAGGTCTTCTCTTGAATTAAACTCGAATCATTTTATTTTTACATAAAATGTATTTCGTCGAAATGAAGAAAATTTTAACGTTTTCTATTGTTATGTCGGTATACAATAGCATCTCGACAGAAGCGCACTGTTTGATATTTGTTACGTCGTGTAACGTGGCGTACGTTATACGTTTGCCTCAGATGAGCTCTATTCTATTCATTTTGATGATTCGCCAGGGGATATTTTAATACATAAACTGTGAACGTCATTCGTGCGTCGCCCACTGAATTTGTTTCAACCGTAATCATAGTCCCTTCTGTAGTTACATAAATGTGAATAAATCATAGAACTAATTAACACATGTTTCATACAAGTAAAAAAGCGCAAAGATTACGCGTTGTCGATTACATTAAAGATAATTGAATTGTGAAAACGTCCTGCTTCAGGAAAGAAATTATTCCATTTACAGAATGATTATATACAAGTTTTTCTCTATAAATAATTTCATTTATGTGCATTTCCAAGATGTGGAAAAGTAGAAATACGAATGGTATATTTGATTGGATAATTAATTTACAGCTTTATTTGAACGCTGAATTAAATGTAGAGTGCATTAAATATATACTTAATCACACACATATAATTACTTAAAATAATTACTTAAAATTGAAAGCTTCATCGAGAATGATTTAAAAAGGAATCGTTTGCTCAACAGTTTGCATACGTGCTTCGCGATGCGGGAGTTAATAAAAATCTTTGATATTTGCTTCGTGATTCTCTCTCTGGTGCACTTTGTTTATCTGTGGTTGAAGGCGATGGGAAAACCACGATGTGCCGGCGCTATATGTGCATTCTTGTGTTACGTGCACGGTATCGATAAGTCTTCCCTCTCGTTCCACTTTGAAATATTAATTTATGTGATATCCGTTGCGCGAACAAAGTCTGAAGTTGAACTTATGATTCACGACGTCGGTATCAACAATATCGAGACGGTTCTGCTTTGGTACTGGTTTCCTTGGAGACCGCATGAAACCACCGCAAGAAAATGGAGAAGATAGGGAAACATCATTACACACTTTTCAAACATTAAGGTACTCCGCCTCTCAAACCTTTGACTTTTCAGTAAATAGATACTTAAGTAAGGACCCTCGATAATGAAAATAAATAAGTAACAAACAAAAAAGCGAGTATTCAGAGACAATGCGGTGATATAACATTGTTTAATTAGTGATAAAATATAATTATACATTGAATATTATTTTAGCTCTATTTTGAGTCATCTCAGTGATGCGGTAACAAGTAGAATAAAGTAGCTTCACGTTCTCTAGCAAGCAACAAATGAATTCACATTCCATATTAAATATAAAAGTAGTATATTTCGCACGAAGAGATCCGAGTGAAATTTTTTGATAAATTTTTTTTACTACTGATCCTAGCCTCAAAGATTGTAAAAATTTTAAATGAAAACATCGAATAGTAAATCATATTTTAAGAGGTAATAATCGATTTTAAAGAATCTAATCGAGAGATTATCGATTCTAGAATTTAGTTAATGGTAAAATCAAAAGTGTTCTAATAGTAAAATCAAAAGTCACATGTGATATGAAAAAAAATGAAATTATCCCGCTATCAATTAATAGCCTGAGATAATCTCTCAGTTGCTGTTCGATGTAGAAATATTCATCTGTAGCTCGTCAGAACAGATTACTTTATTTTATTTTAGCAACCACGTCGCTAAATATAATTCAAAATGAAGCCGAAACGTTCAATGTATAATTATGTATCTCATTACTAATTAATAAATAATAAGTATTATAAATTCTCTGGATCAATATGAATCTCAATTAAACAGAGACAAGTACCATTTTCCAGAATCTGAATCTTGGTAGGTTGGTAATAAAGAAAAAGTATACAAAAATTCACACAGAAATATTACAATTAGGCTACCAAGATCTAGTTCGATCGAAAATGGCAATCCCTCTATTTAACGAATTAATAAATGTTAAATGGCTAATTTTTATATAGATGCGCATTGTATTGCACTCTCAATATCTCCTTTTCGTTTCTTTTCTTATTTTCTATTTGCAGTCTACTTCTCTTTTCGTGCTTTCCTTTTATTTCTCTTTAATCGCAAGTATATATCTTGCCAGGGCTATTTTAGGAACGATTTTATGGGCCTTAAAAAAGGTCGAACTCGTATTTCTATTTTCCCTTATATTTGTAGTAAATTGAAGACAAATTATAGGGATATTTTTAGAAAAAATAATTACGACTAGAATGTGAGGTTTATTTTATCGTCGTTATAAAACGATACGCGCGGGCGCGTATTTCTCATAACACTAAAGAAAACTTACTCGTATTTATTTAATGTTGCCTTTAAAAGGGACAAATAATGTGCTGAGAGATGTTTCTACGGTGTATTTTACTAATAATCTCACCTCATCTACATAATTACAACTTACCCGATGCATAATCACGGTTCGCATTATTATCCAGCCGATTATCATCTGCTCAGCGCATTTAAAGACGGGGGACAGAAGAGAGGTATACAAACGGAACGGATTAAGTACACGCGCAGGGAGAGACTCGCGCGACACGGAAGCGAGGGGGTACGAGAGAATGCGAAAGTTTCCAAAGTCCCGCGGAAAGCGGTTCACAGCGGGGCACGCACTCGGAGCGAAGATCGATAGTGACGGGGGCGAGAAAAGCGGTGTAAACGCGAAGAAAGAGCGAGCGAGAGAGAGAGAGAGAGAGGGAAGTCTCTAGCGGAAGGCCGAGCACGAGAGACACGCACGCATGCACGCACGCACGCACGCACTTAATGTTCGCCACCGGCGCACGCAAACAACCGGGGGGGAACACGTCCTCGCGCCACGAAGGCCCGCGCAGCACTGACTCTTTCTACTGAGCGCTCTCGCCGCCGTGGCCCGCGCGACTCGATATTGCGAGAGATCGGGGCGAGAGAGGACGGCCGCGCGCACACACACACGGCGGAGCGAAACTGATAACCAAAGCGCACCGGCTTTGGTGGATGGGCAGCTAATGAACCGGAAAATCGGAATAATACGGACGATACGCGTTATATCGTTTGTAAATAAGAGACAATGCAACCACGCTAAATATATCGTTCCTGAAAGGACCGACGTCGAGCGTACGAAAACATCCATTTGTCGCGGAGATCTTGGTCACGAGTTGGGAGCGATCTGCGCGAGAGGTGTGAAATTTATCTCGATGCAATTATATACACGAAATTCGACGTTTGAAAATTTATGCTAATTGCGTTTACGGTTTATTTTCGAATAAGTCGATTTTCATTTATGTCATTTTACATATTTGTAGATTAAATTACCCAGTGTTCACATTATATTACGCACTTCGTATAATATAATATAATGTTATTAACGTTTACTTTGTCGTTTCTCTCAAAAGCGAGCGCGCTTCAAACACGGCAGCGCGTACAAATACAGCGAATCGATCTGAGGCACGGTTGATTTTACAAACGTCGCAAATCGCTGAGAGTTCCGTGTCGAGCCAAACGAACCTCAAACAATCGGCTGTAATCAAAAAGTTGCAGCCCTGATTGACGGGCGGCTGCCTGTCTCATCGTAATTACTAATCGCCTTCATTGGCAGCCAACATTCGAGGACAACGCGCCGAGATCAATTGATCGATTATCCGTAATCAGATAAGTTACACTCGAGCAGAATTTCGAAAGGTCAAACGAGCTGTATACTCGGCTCATACGGCCACCCTCATACATCTGAGGAACACTTTACTCGCTCACTTGCTCGCCAAAGCCTTGCGGAAGCAAAGGCTTCGGATCTCAGGCTAAAGAAGACATCGATCGATTTGCGACGGAATTATACAATGTAAACTTGTTACTATAATCATTATTATTCATGAATGGCATCAGTTGCATCAGCGCTATTCCCCAATCATCATCATGATTAATTTTATGTGATGTATGTACATATGTAGCGAGATGACTAATTCTAATTGCTATTTAACGAGATGCTTAAGAGATTAGCAAAGCACATTTATGAACATACATTGGTATATTTAATTCGTTGTAATAACATTACGACACATCATATAAATATACATTACATTTTAGTAGAGATGTGTGAATCCAGAATTTTTTTATATCGAATCGAATCGAATTTAATTTAATTTTCTTTTTTCTGAATCGAAGCGAATCGACTTGCTGAAATATAATTTTAATTTTTAATTAATAATATGATTATTACTAGACTGAATTTAAACATGCAGATGATAAGAAAATATTTTGATATCAAGAATAATATAAATGCACTATTAACATGAACGTACTGTTTGTTTATTAAACGGGAAATATAATTTTATAAGATTGACAATATTCGAACTATCTAGGTTCAACATTTTCGAATAATTTAGATTCAAATCATAGAAATTCAAATTTAAATCGAATCGAATCTCAGCCTGTTTGATGCGATTCGATTCACATTCGAATAATTTACACAATTTAGGTAATTACAATTACGAAACATATATCGTAATTATTGCTATTTAAAATCCCTAAAAGATTAAATACATTTATGAACGTCTATAGCAATATAGTATATTATAATAATATTACGATATACTATAATTATACATTACAGTAGATTATAATGATGAGAAGTATAACGTATCATATTAGTGATCTATATATCAAGCTTATATACTCGATTTACTATTTCCTGGAACTATAAATTAACATATGACAATAATTTGACAATCTTTTATTAGCCTGTGCAGCGCTCTACATTTTACTTCTCAATTTATAGTACTTATGACTTGAATATACTTCTCTTTCGCGCAGACATACGTCAAACACGTGTTGCTACGCAATTCGTTACGTTCGCGCGTCTGCTCGTCGGTAGATGGTTCGCTGAGTGCCAAGGGCTTAATTTGTGCGGAACGGGAGATTAATCTAGCTTTAAAGCGATTTTGATACGCGCGACCGTTTCCGTCTGTCCCGCGGGGACGAGATCGTCGAGTATGGCATTCTAACGACGTGCGGTTCAAGCGTGCTTGTATTAAGGACGAGTCGTCGCGTGCACGCGCGATAAAAAAATAAATAAATAAATCCCGCCGCTTTGACGTTTGACAATGAAATAGTAGCCTCGAGTGCACTCGACACACGCATTGCAACGCGGCGCGTGTAACTAATAACACCGCTGTTGCAACAGTATCTGCGGAAAAAAATATACAGGTGCACTTGAAATTACTGTCTCGATTTACTTCGAAATTACTATCTACGGGAAAGAATGCGCGGAACAGCAGTTTATGGGTGAAGATAGAAAAAATTTATTAATTTAGAATGAAAGCAGAGAGCTTATATTACTTGCAACTCTCGAGACTCTTAATCCGCGAATTAATTAATAATTAGTGGCATTTCATTATTCCTTCCTTTCTCCCTTAAGTAAAGAATTTTTTTAAAACATTTTTTTTATAACAGTTGTAAATCATGTAATATATGCGGAAGTTGCCCCGGAAAGAACAGATACAGTTTGTACAGCTTATTGTCGCGAGCGTTATAATAATCGCGAATTGCGCGTTGTTTGTTTTAATCAAAAATAAAATGCAGAACGCGCAGCTGGCGTGACGAAAATGAAGAGCCGCGTTAGCGAATATCGATCCCACGTGTGCGGCACGTTTTGCGAAATTTATACACTCCGTAATATTAAGGTTTATATATGATATGAGGTTTGTTGGTCACGAAGGGCGTCGCGTTCAGGACAAGAGAACAAATTGTCAAGGTTGCAATCCCGGCGGGATTAATGGATTAGGTCGGACGAATCGGGAAACGTACCCTCTCATGCAATACTCTGTCGTCTGTAATATTAAACGAAGTGTTGCACATCGTTATTACGATAATTCAGGCGCTGATGCACCAGACTGTCAGGATTTTCTTTTTGCGACGCTCAAGTCCCGCCGTGATATGCTTACAAACGCGACTGAAGTCAGAGTTATGTCCTTTTTCTCTTACTCTTCTCGTCAGTTAATCTCGGCGCTTCAAAATAATATTTCTGTCAAACGTACGCGTACAACGCATTTATTTGTGGATACAAAAGAATGATATTTAATTATAAAAGCGCAACCAGTGATACTTCGTACGTTAAATAATTTGTTCTGACGTAAAATAATATTCATTTTAGGTAGCGCAAAAATATTCGATACGCACAAGTTTGATTGGTTCGCGCGTATACTGTTTCTTCTGTTGAAAATTCACGAAAATTTTGTGAACGTTCGCGAATTAACGACCGCAATGTTTTACGAGACCTCTCATCGCTTATTGCCCCTGCCGTTTTATTCTCGCGTCGTTTCTTGCATGTGTAACATTCATTAACTATCCCTCGTTCACCTGGGAACAAAAAGATCATCGTGACACAGCTGACTCGAACGCCGAATCCCCGACGGGGCCTGGAAAACTAGCTCGCTCTCGCACGAGATATCGCTAGGTTACAACACGCGAATGTTCTATTTTCGAATCCATTTCATGTCCACAGAGACCAGGCGCATCCGAATGGACGAAAACCGTCCGTCACTTCGGCAATCTAATAAATATCGACGTGTACACCGCACGCGCGCTGTTCCTCACCATCTCCTGCGAGAATTCTCGAACCTCTTCACCCCCTCCTCCTCCTTCTCTCGCTCCTTTTCCTTCGAGTCTCCCCCTATAACTCGATAGATATATGGCCGCGACGCCGAGGCGTTACAGAGACCGACCCAATTTCCCCCCGAATCCAGTATAACGACTTCGCTTTTGACCGGGTCTTCGTGCGCTGCACTCCGGAGACAATCTCGTTAGTCGCCGTCGTCGACTACGAGACGGCAATGGAAAAACCAATCATCTGCTACAAAGCCTTGGGGGTTAATGGTGTGCCCAAGCGACAACTCGTGTTTTTTTTTTAAATTCATGACACGTCTTAGCATGTGACGGTCTTAACGTGATTACCGGCGCTACCTCTAGCGTGACCTCTATCGCATCGTCTTTCACCTATGGATTCTTTGACTAATTTGGTATCGATTTTTCATTAACGGTAATGTCAAAGAGAGAGAGAGAGAGTAAATAGTTTCTGATCTAAAGGAGCTACTAAGGAAAGTGGAGCGTCATCGAATTTTCGTAAAGAAAAAAAAAATAATAAGAAATTTATATGAAAAAAAAATGAACGAGATTATATCAGCACGAGACACGGTTACGAAATTAAAAGTTTAAATTTACTCGTTAAATAATGTTGTACCGAAACGGTTTCAATATTTCATGGCAGCTCAAAAATTTCTAATTTAATGGAACTATTATGCGATGTTCATTAGAATTAAGAACAAGTTTTTAAAGACACTCTTAAAGACATTTTGTTTATAAAGATATATGCACTTTAAATATTTTATTTTATAAAGTATAAAATTTATAAATTTGTTTAGAGTCTTTTATATACATGTCTTTTCCTCCTAATAAATTCATGTAGAAAGGAGGGGAAAGGGTGGGCGAACGACCCATAATTCTAAATGGTTCTACTGACGCTTCACATCGTGATAGACATCGACGGCTCTTTTCTCTGTGGGTCAATGCCTATCGACTATTTTTGCCTTATTGGAAGATAGTAAGGGTCTCGCTTCTCTCAAAGAGAGGTATTCATATATAATCCCCTTTAAATATTCAAAGAAAAATGCAAAAGTTGCCTATCATACGTCCTGTGGATCTTTAATCATGTAACTTTGATCGAGAAAGTTGTCACTTGTTTCAATAAAACAGTATTTTCAAAATCTGTTATTCTACTTCTGAAAACATACAACAGTTGTAGGAATAAATCCGATAATTTAAAAAGTTAAATACACAATGAGATGATAAATCTTCTATGATCAGGCAAAAGCCGTTTAATATATTATATGTTGCAAATGAGATATGCCGATAACTCGTATGAATCAAGTATGTAATGAAAATATTTTTTAAATATTCTTAAAGAAAATAATTTTAACAAGAATTTTACATTTAATAGTTTCCGTATTACTCCAATGTCATATCTCATTTTTAATTACTTTAAATTGTCAAAAGTGACGCAACGAAATAATTACTCGAATGCCTTTGTGATCGCGTAACGATTTGTCGCGCAACTGTTTATCTCGACTCTTTTAATCGTCGGCTAAACAGCTACAATGCTAGTATTTGTTTCTGGGCGGGACGGAATCGGGTTGCAGCCAAGGATCTCTCAAAGTACGTCGCGTCGTGATCTCACGATGAGAATTCGTCGTCGTTGAGTATACTTTTGTAGAAAGAGAAAGACGGAAAGAGAGATATGCAGTAGGGTGAGATCCAATGACGAGCGTTCTCCCTATGCAGCGATCGAGCATGCAACGGGGACGCGACTGGGGATGTCTCGCAGGGCCAACAACGCCGAGTGCGTGTCGCCTGGCTGCGAGCGCCAGATTTTTCCTGGACCCGCGAGTGAGGATCAAGCTTTCCGCATCGTCAGTTTGATGCCAAGAAATCTATTTGCGGCGACGTCACCACGTTTTTGGACGTCCAAGGCCAGTGGCTAACAACTCTCTTATTTACCTTTTATTCGCCCTTAAAGCTCGATTTACTTCATCGGTGAGCTTCATTTAATTTCTTATGGTATAGAGCCATTATTTCTGCGAATATATACGAGATATATGCAACCCGACATTTTAACTAATGTTAACTAATTCGATCGAACTTATTATGTATAAATTGATACAGATAAATGCTACACGTAACATATATATTATATATTAGATGTATAAATATATATTCATTTTAGATAGAAAAATATAATTTGATAGAAAGAACTTTTTATGGGAAATTGTGTTTAAAAAAATTTAAATAATTTCTCACGCATTAATCATTGTTATACGTATATTCGTTGTATTTGTCGTTACAACGTGATGAATGTTTCATTTGATGATGGCTATTAAAAATGTCGAAATTTTATTTGCATGGACGATTGCCAACTCCCAGAACATTTTTCTTCTTGATGAATTTACTTGCAACGATATTATTCATAAATTTGTCCGAATGTGTTTTCATGATTACTTTGAGTACATGTTTAGAATCTTTTGATTTATCGATTTTATGATATCTATTATAAAATAACAAAATCGCGAAAAAAATGTACATATATGAAAGAAGAGTAGGATTAGTTTTGCTAGATAATTAAAATTAAAGATTTTGCAATGATAAGTCTATAGTAGTATTCTGCATCTTGTTAATGGTAACATTTTAACACTGATCAAAATTTTAATTATTTTGAAATTTTACTTGGGATAACAATAACAATACATTGATATGAAAATTGATATTTAGCGCGTATAGATAGAACTTTACATAAAATTTTACTTGATATTTGTTTCATATGTAACGATCAAATGACAGTGATTTATTATTATTCAGATAGAATTATTATTCTTCTTTTTGAGTAATTAAAGATTATTCATAAATAGCATTAATGAAACAGAAAATAGCGCAGCTGAGCGAATGACGAACTTTCCTTCTGTCCAATAATTACCTCTTTATTTCTTGTTGATCTTGCAAGACGCGTCTTCTTTCAGCACCGGCATATATAGTGTCATAAGATTGGATGCAATTACCACGGATTTCGAGCGCTAATTTTATATTCGCACGTAATTTTAGAGGGTAATACGAACATTTTCAATGACGCACTTCTATTTCTACGCTGAGCATAGAAAGAAACGAAGAAATGACTTACCTAAAATTCCTTAGTCCTTCATATTAAACGTCTACATAAATAATTATATTATTACGGTCGAATTTGTTGAAGTAATTAAAATTGCAATTGCTGAAATCTTTCAATGAAATGAAATTATTCTAATGCCTTTATATATATTGATATTTCATGTAACATTTCCCTTAAATATTTAGCAGTAGTCTCTAAGTAGTATCTTTATTTCTCGCGTTATTCTTACCTTCCGACTATCGAAGGGTCGATCGAGCAGGTTCGTTGGAGAAAGAAACGCAAGAAGCGTGCACAACGTTATTCCCGTGGAGAAAATCGATCACTGATTGTATTTGTTTCTATACAATTAAGCTCTGTCTATACGATCGATGCTTGATACACTGGCGTACAATGAAGCACCGTCGATATCGCGCCAGTTCCAAGGGGAAGTCACTCTTCAACACGATAAGTTGTAATTCGATCGACGCGACATCGACCGAAAACTTTTCACGATATGCACTATGCAAGGCAGGAATGTAGTCGTAAGCTCGTATGTCGCGCAAAGAATCGATGATGCCTGTCACTTCTCGTTTTCCATCAGGAAAGATGATCTCCCTGGGTTCGTCATCGCGTTTGACGAAACACTCGATAATTCTTTTGCGACGTGAGCGTAGATATTACGAGGGTATTTTTGTGCGAAAAAATATTCTGTGAGTTCACCGGAGGATTCAGTGGTTGATACGAAGATACATGAACGCTCTGCAGAAAAGAATTACCGAATTAACTAGAACCAGTAGGACTTTGTTTTCCAGATTTTCAATCTTAAATTTATCAGAAATGAATTTTTTCATAGAGGCATTTGAATTTCTCTGCATATTTCTTTAATAAGGACAGAAATGAAAGGACTGAAAATCTTGAAAAAAAATTATTTTCGTTTTGTAAGTCTTTTTGATTAATTCCTACTCGCCAAATTTTTCTGCAGAGCGCACAGTAACGGCAAATTGGGGTGAAGACTAATCGAATATCGCTGTTGGATAAGATCGCGATAAGCGCGATCACCAACTACCTACCAATTGGTCCTCCGAATTGTTTGTTCAATGATTTGTACACGTGTTGCAAATTATAGATTTACTCCACTGCTCATTTCTTTTCTTCCTTTTTTTTTCACTGATTTCTCTTACGTGCTTGCACTGCGCACATACACAACGCATGCATATGCAATACACGCGATTCACAATTAGCTCTCTCCATTTCTTTGTTTAAATATATATATATATATATATATATATGTATATGTATATATGTATATCGTTTACATTTGTCGCTACGTCCGATTTTCAAAGTATTTCCCATGTTACATTCTTTCATTCTTTCTCTCTCTCTCTCTCTTTCTTTCATTCTCATTCTCTCTTTCTCACGCGCGCTTTCTCTCTCTCTCTCTTTTTCTCTTGGGATTTGCGTCGTCAACGAATTGTGCACATATACACGTACAATTAACATATACGACGTAGCAGTCGTTGAGAACATCCATGATTGACTTTTGCTACAATTATACAGCTTACTTAAAGTACAACTGTTCTGTTATACAAATGATTTCTCTCAACGTGACACCTGCGACGTGGCGACGTGATGCTTTCTTCTTCTCCACGTGTTTGTGTGTGTTTCCGTTGCTCTTGCACTATGCGTGTGTGGTGTGTATTGGTAGATTATTGTTTTATCATTAACGTAATTATTATTAATATTAGGCGTATATATATAGTACAGTTTACACACCGTACGGTACATACATACAGATGCCCGCGACAGCCGGAAAAATTTCTTGCCATTTTATTGATTAGCATTTGGGTTACATCGATAGGTCGGTCCTCTTTACCTGCGCTTTCTACACTTGCATTTTTTTCTTCTTCTCTCGCCAAAAATATGCACGTTAAAAGAAGAAAATAGGAACATGAGATATCTTTCCAATTATTATAATTTGAGTTATCAAAATTGATATTTTGTAAATGTATTTATTATAATGAATATATTTGCATTTTATTTCTATTTTTAATTTTATATAAATTTTAGTTAATTTAGTTTTTAGTTAAATTTTGTTATAAATTAGAAATATACATTTTAAAATTTTATATTCTTTTTTTTAAAAAAGAGAGGATGTTAAAGTTACTATATTCTATCTCATATTCTTACTTTTCCATCTACTTGTCTCACTTGAAGTGGAGAAAGTATAGAAAAAGGAGAGAGACCTAATAAAAGAAGACAGAGATTGAAATTTCGTATAATTTCAACGAGTTCAGATTTTAATACTGTAGACAAAAATAGAACGTAGGAACGATCTCTGCTTATCTGTAAGTGGAAACGCGATAATTGGCATAAAATCTTTCCGTATCTATAGCAAAAATCGAACTCGTCAAAATTGAACCCCTCTCAATATCTCTGCCTGACAGCCGCACTTTTCGAACACGCGTTTTTTACACACACGTTGCCTCTCTTTCTCTCTCGTCCTTTCTTTCTCATTCTCAATTCCTCAGTTGCACGAGGATGCATTCGTTGTCGACAATTCGCTAATTCGCGACGGTTCGCGATCGATTATTTGCGCATTGATCAGTGCACTCGGTGCCGCGGGCCGCGGTGATCTCCGGCATGCTTCTTGCGAAAAATTCCGCGTGGCTAAATTAACGCGTACACCTCATTACAGATTCAATGATACATAATGGATACTTTTTGTTTTTATTATCTCACTTATGTACAGAGGGCAGCTTACCTAGTACGTTTAACGCCGGATGACGACTGAAGTAGTATAAGCGGGACGCCGGCACTCCTCGATAATTGACGCCAAGATCGATGCTGCTGGTTCCTCTAAATGATTTACAGTATAGCTGAATTTGTATCCGGCTCCGTGATCTCGGCCTTCGTCGATCCCCGATAATAATGTGCTCGCTAATGCTTCCTATCTTAAATAATTTCGCGGAGAGTACCATATAGGATCGATACAATATGAAGTGGCTGACTGGATAATTATTGAACGTTACACGATACCGCGTTGACAGTGTCTCTCGAGAAACTCAGGGATCTGGAGTTTATCGATCTACCGTGTAAATAATATTCTCTCCCTCTCGCAATCTTGTCGCTCCGACAATCGCTTAATGAATAATCGTGCAGATAATTAGTTACAGTAGGAGCTGCAAAAATTGAGTTTCTTTTGCGATACAGTTTGTCGCTTAACGTGCTTTTATATAATAACTATTTGTTTTCGTTTTGAATAAAAGGTAAATGAACTTGTACGAATTGCAAAGAGAACGAGAGAAATGAAATAAAGTTATATAATTATAAATATTGACAGTGTTAATCAAGATATTTTCATGACATTATCAAGATTTCGTATTATAATCAATCTGAATAGTATGTACTTCAGTCGCAATGAAAAAACGTAGTTTAACATCCGGGTCGCTGGATTTAAGTACTTGAATTTTTGTGAGCGAAAATAAATTGTGCATATAATCGGCATCGCGTGTCGCCATTGTCATTATCGTCATCGAGACACTTTGTATCTAAATGACACGAGTTACACGCCAAGTGTCAATGAATCGATTACGCATGGATAATCGAATACTATTCATTGAAACAAAACGCTTCAGGTATACCAAAAAAGTTGGATATAACGGTGTTTTGCTTTAGGGAATAAGACGTTTATTTTTAGAAATGGCACGTTACTTTAAAATTTTAAAAGCATATCGCTCATATATTTTTATTTTCAATGTTTGAACAATTTTTCAGTTTATAGTATCCGATTATATCGATCGTCAGACTTATTTATTTCGCCGTTTCAATTATAACGAACGTTAACGTAAATTAAATCGTGCTCACGCTTATCCTATCACTTCATTTAACCCTTTGACTCCTCTGGTCTCCATGGACATGCTTACGTTTGTCGTTGAACCTTTATTGCCGCCATAATGTCACTAATTTTTATAGAATATCGCTAAATATTGAATGACATATTGAAATATAAATACTCTCTTGAATAATATGTTTTTCTAAACAGCTTACAATTGCAACTTTGAAGCGACATTAAAACGTGAACTTTGCGCTTACGTTATCTGCGTTGCCCGCGTTAAGTTAGACAGGAGGAGCTAAAGGGTCAATTCGACTCTGTTATGTCTCTGATTGAATCGGCATTTTGAATTCGTGGAGTTTTGTCGAATGATTGACGTTTATTGTCAGATTTTCCTGGGTGTGTCGTACTTAATGCATGGACTTGAGATATGGAATTCACTCCCCTTTGCGTGAGTTTACAGTGCCAAACATCGAGTGAGCAACATCGTCCCTACTATAACGATCGCCGTCATTAATCAGTGTCAACCGCAAAACAAAATGCACCTTCATCCAATCTCTTCCCCTTCGCGGTTTGTTATTTTCTCTCCCTTTCACTAACAGAAATCAAAACATGTATCATTCCCTTTCAAATCTCAATGCCACAGACACGTGAAGCTAATTTTTATGTATACTATGGATCGAAGTAATCGGTAAAAAAAATAATTACTTTGAGGGATATTATATGAAATCTATGATTCTTTGTCGATAGAAAAGTACTACAAAAAGTATGATTGAATTAGATATTTTGTGAAACTTTCTTTTGTTGGTTCAAAGATCGTTTTTAATCAGACGATTAACACTAACTACGGCTCAATTGGATCTTTTTGCCTCTTTTGATTTCCCAGAAGGAAATGAAGATTTGATTAAATTATCAAATCCCAATTAAGTTTAATTAATTTTTATAAGAGCGTGAATTTATATGATCATCACAATTGACATTTACCTCTAATAATGAAAACGCTACAATTGACGCATCTTCGCCTCTAATGTATCTGCAACATGGAAATTTGAACTTTTGGAAATTATGTCGAGTCCATCTCTGAACCGAAAGGAAAATTACGACCGTTCGTTAGACGGTCGTTGGCTAACTCGGTCGCATCTCGATGATCACAATTATTATGTATATATATATTTATATATTTATAGCGTACATTATTCATATATATCATCTCGCGCCGAGAAAAGGTGAAAAGAAACGAAAGGCGAATTTTGAAATAAATAATGTAACAAGAGGGAACGACGAAGTAAGTGGACTAGTTAACATACCAGCGTCGCACACGACACTTCCTTTTCTCTTTCTTTCTCTCCCCCGCCTTCTTTCTCCCCTTTTCTAACACACGTAACACACACGTGCACACATGCGCGCAGACACACGCACAAAATACGATCTCTCGTTTTTTTCCCCCTCCTCTTCTGCGTGTCGTCGCATTTTTTTTAGCAATTACAATTAGTGTTCGCTGGATTGGTCGGCTGATCGGTGAGTCGTTGGCCCTTGTTCTGGCCCATACCGCCCGCTCCCACCAGAGTCGGATCATTGTCCAGAGATTCGCTCATCTTGTCGCATATTATGTCCACCAGCTGCTCGAACACCGCCTGCCAAAACGAGAGAGAAAGAGAATCGATCATCCACGTGACCTCGCGACAGGCGGGATCGATATGCCCTGCGTTCGCGTTCTACTCCGAGACACAATAAAGCGAGATTGGAAACGTGTCAGAGATCGCAAATGAGATCTAAGCTCCTACAATTTTTATATTAACTTCAGTTGTAATAGATACAAAATAATTGGAAAAATTAGGTTTCTTTCTTGATAAACAGAAATTTGATTCTGAATGAAATTTACATTTTGAAGCAAAATTATGCTACAAAATTACTTTTTGAAAAATTTATTATTATTATATTTAAGTTGTTAATTAAACAATTATTAATTAGATAATGGTTATAATATCTATATTATTTTATATAAATCGAGAAGCAACAAAAACTCAAACCATCTCCTGTATACATGTGTATATATACAATTTTATTTATCAGTCTTTTTAGAAATATGAAATGTTAATTTTTTTATTTATCAAATAGTTGGTCACCTTCCGAATTTATGCCACGTACCTTGACGTTGATGTTCTCTTTGGCCGATGTTTCGAAGAACCGTACTCCTAATTGCTCCGCCAACTGTTTACCCCTCTCGGTACTGATCACCCTCTCCTCTTCCATATCACACTTGTTGCCCACGAGAATTACTTGGGCGTTGTCCCACGAGTAGTTTTTTATTTGTGTGACCCAATCTTGGACTGAATTAAAGGATTCCTCGTTTGTGATGTCGTACATTAAAATGAAACCCATTGCGCCCCTATAGTAGGCCGTCGTGATCGTTCTGTATCTTTCCTGACCCGCCGTATCCTGTAAGAGTAACAATAATTAATAAGCAGTATAGTTTTACGTTATAATGATTACGTTATAAATGATATAATATAATACATAGAACTTGTAACGCGATATTTCTAAAAATATTGTATAAGGTATTATTAAAATATCAGTTAAGAGACAACTCAAAATGGTATATTCGTTATATAGGTAAGTCACTATTTTAATACGTGTATTTAAATACAATTTGAAAAATCCATATTAATATTATAACACGTAAGTTGCTTTTCGTCAGGAAATTATATTATACATGCATAATACATCGACTATATACTGACCCAGATTTGTAGCTTGACCCTTTTGTCGTGTCTGAAGACGGTCTTCACCTTAAAGTCGATCCCTACGGTTGACACGAAAGCCGAAGTAAAGGAATCGTCCGCATAGCGAAAGAGGAAGGATGTCTTTCCGACGGACGAGTTGCCGATTATCAGCAGCTTAAACATGTAATCGAAGTTTTGATCCGCGGCATCTCTGCCATCCTGACGCGCCATCTGCGAAGGGATTATTCATGTTAGCTTAATTTATGAATCCAGATAAGTTTTATATTTTTAGATTGATAAATTTAAAAATTCGTGAATTAAAAAAATAATAAATGTAGGATTTTTATTATTCGTGGATTTAATATCTCTAAGAGGAAATTCGATCGTAAGATAAAATTAAATATCAAAATTAAATCGTAATAAATTACTTTTTACATAATACAGAATTATGAATTCAGATAATTTATATAATATTTTTAGATTTATAAATTTCAACATTCATGAATTTAAAAATTTGTAAATAAAGGATTTTTATTAATTCTTGGATTTAATATACCTCAGAGAGAATTTGATTGCAAAATCAAAATTAAATATTAAAACTAAATTAGGAATTATTT
>VBVQ01001465.1:0-11200 GCA_011636635.1 Tetramorium simillimum
CATATATATATATATATATATATATATATATATTTGTGTAAAATATTTGATATTCATATTATATATATATTCATAAACTTTTCTCATAAGAGAGAATAGCAATGAATAAGTCGAAAGCTATGTATGTAACCGGGTTCTTGCAACGTATAGCTTGTCTGCCGCATTCCGTGCCACTCGATCAAGAGAGGTCGCGATCGATTATTCAATTAGAAATTAAATGCGCGAGCATGCGAGCAGCGTCGTCTATGCGCGCGTCGCGCCGCGCCGCGCCGCATGCGGTCGCATTCATGCCGGGCTGCTTTACGACGCGCTGCACCGAGGCGGCCACGCGAGATTCTCGATTACTTCACCTCTTGTTTATTCTACTTTGCGGTAGAGCGGATAGCAGCGACTGATAGCAAAACGAGGATCAAAACGTCGGCCGCAGAAAGCTTGTTTGGTGCAGAAACTGCCACGCGCGCGAGGAAGCATTCAGAGCTCCACAGCGACACATTTAATACCGCGCGTTGAAATCTCCGATTGAAGAGCCGAGAGCCCGAACGAATGTTCCACTAGAGCAGATGCGTTACGAGTTATTGAATACTTCTTACAAGTACTTGTGAATATTTATTTTTTCGTGTGGAAATCTGAATACAATTATATATTTTTCAAGTAAAGATACGTCTATTCAAATTATAAAGACATTTACACCTTATGAGAAATGTATACTTGACAAAGATTTTGTCCCAATTGAATATCGCTGAATTATTCAACGCTACCACCGGACCGCTTGACCGGTCATTTCTCGATGCGTATTCGCTGCAATGTAGATCGCATCGGATTAACCGTGTGTTTCTCGAGGGAACCGATTCGAGCTACTTTGCGCCAGTCGCGGAACTGAGTGCACAGTATTATCTCCGGCGGTCATCTCTTTACGAGGCACGATCGTACGAAGTATTGGATCGAGAAGTAGCGAAGCCAGATTTGGTAGAAGGTGGAAATTCGGCGCGACGAAAGCTAGCGGTGTGTGTCGCTTCACGAGTCACCTCGAATCGAGTCACTTGTTAGTAACGCCGGCTTCCTGACCCACATACCGCGACCGCCATACAACAAACGTAACACTTTGTAGCCGCGTGTGCACTCACGGACGAGTATACGGCGCCGTACACGTCCATGCCGCGTGCTTATGTGTTTATGTGTATGTTTTACACATACACATCTCGCGCGAGATTCCTTCGTCGTGTAAGATCGGGTTTTCATTCCCGACGATTCTCCAGACTTGAAAAATGACGATTTTTAAATTCAACTTGGACAAGCTAAATGGCGCATAATTAGCGCGCGTCCAGTTAAGACACCGTCCGTCGCAATCCTCATTATGCAGAGAGAGAGAGAGTAATTATTAAATATTTCGTTAAGACTAAAATAGTAGTATTAAAAAGTCTAACGTCATCACTCGGATACGACTGCACGAGCGGATAATTAACAGAAGAAAAGTAATTAGTTTATTACTTATTATTACACAGCTATTAAAGCGGTTGTATTGAATTGAGATATTATTCTTCGCGTACTCTCTGTGCATGTGTGAAAAATGAACGTGCCGAAGCAAGCGACGCGATAAGAGATCACACAACTCTACGTTCGAGTTGCTTGTAGCAATTAGCTACTATGGATTTGCACAAAATGAGTATTGCGCGTGAATTATCTTGCGGTACTTTTCTACAATTTTATGCGAGGAATTTCCTTTCGTCAGTTCACGCATTTCGTATGTACGCGACGTACTTCGTGTCGGTTTCTTGGAATTACGGTATCGTTCCCGGAACAATTATTATACTTTCCGCAATAGAATTTATAAGGAGAGAAAATTAAGTAATTTGTATATTTTGTCTAATATCATTAGCGTGGCTGCAAAGAGAAAGGGCTAGAGATAGCTAGATTATATTGCCGCTACAATTTTTAGTTGCTTCCTCGCAAAATATCTATTAGAGACACGAAACTTTCCTTATTATAAGCTTCCTTGTTATATAAATCGCGCCGCGCGATCCTCATTGCTCGATATTTCGATCATTTTGGATCGCGGAACAAGTCAAGACACAATTTTTATCACCTTAATCTTCTAGTAGAACGACATACGATCGCCATCTAAGGAATTTCCTGCTGCGTGATCTAGACGCGTCTTAACTGCAAAAAGCAGGAACTCTTTAAACTTTTCTCTCTTACCTTTCACCTCGACCGCCAAGCCTCGCACTGAACGACTGAATTCCGCGAGTCTGTACTGCGTCATCAACTCTGCGCGCGTTATTAAACCTTCCAAGAGTTCGTTGAATAATTATCGAGGGACTCGAGCGCGTATGAAGATGAGTTCGTTGACCGTATTCTAATCTGGTAGAACCGAATATAAGCTTCTCCGTTAGTCGTATTGGGAAGAGAGAGAGAGAGAATCTATATAGTTGTCGCTATGATACCCCTTCTTCCATTCATGCATACGTGAAACGATCGAGGAGCCGGCGCGGCGTTTTCGAATTTCTGGGTGAACAAACGACAAGTGTCGTACTCGCGAGTTTCTCTTGGAACCTATTGCCTCTTATGCGTGAATTACATTCAGTTTGGAGATTTAATTTTCTCGATTTAAAGCGGACACGAAGGGGAATCGAGAAAGAAAGAGACAGGTAATTAAATTATAATTAAAATTATCGTTCTGAATTACATTCAGTTTGGAGATTACAGAAGAGATTTGTATCCGATGTATTAAATCTGAGGATGATTCGATCTTTCCGCAAATTCAACATGTAGATTTACTATTGCAAAACTTTTATGTATTTTTTTTCCCAGAGTGCACACATGCACGTTGTTAGTATAACTTAAACACGTATTTGGTGCGTGTGTGCATGATGTTTTTCCCGCAGCCTGTCTGCGCTGTACAGCTGTACGCTATGTACATCATCGCTACCGCGCCTCCGCGTACGACCCCGATCTAGCTCGTAGGAAATTTGTTAAGAAAGCCGATGCCTATGGAAAGTCAAAGCAGCGAAGAGATGGAAGACGGTGATATAGTTGCGATTATATTGTTGTCCGTTCGCATGCGCAATACGCATAAATTTTCTCACGCAGCCGTGCATTTTCCACTGCCATTGTGCATCTTGTGCTCTTGTGTAACTCTAATCGATTGATCAAGCAACGAGTTAATGCACTAGCGACCAATTAATTCAATGGGCAAGAAGGAAGGGCACGATTTTCCGTTAAGAGTCTTCCGGTAAATTCGCAGTTGCATGGTAAATTACAGCTATGCAAGTCCATACAAATGAAGGTATTTTACATCTCGATTGCATAAGAAATAATTCGCTATGGCAAGCGTTGAATTTTTTCAATGAAAGATCATTGAACATTTTATTCGCAATAGGCTGAACATTGTGAGCTATTAAGAAACTATCTTGATAACAAAATCAATCTAATTCCATTAAGATTTTTTACAAATTTTTGTATTATATATTTAATTATATACTCTAATTATAGAATATTATCTAAACAATGTTCAATGTATGCAATTATCATCCTTTTCTTTCGTTGCCACGAGAGTTACATTAATGTATTTATTACAAAAGTACTTTTGATAATTGTGTTCTTTTATGATTAATTGCTTATTTGCACAAAATGAATGAATTTTCTTTCCACGTGTCAAAGTATCGAATGTCTCTATTTCTTAGGAAATTTTCTTTGCCGATTTCATTTGACAATTGTTCCCGTTCGTTGCATCGCGCGTCTTTCTTCACGAGACGAGTTGTGAAATTTTCAAATGGCTTTTAATAGCAGTGATATCTGACTTGCAACGAGTATGCACAGATCAGTGCGCATTGCGCCGCGATAATGCATTCAAATGAAGGCATTGTAATGCATGCGGTGTCGCTCGATCTCTATTTCATCTAATAGTGCCCTTTATTCCGCTTTCACTGTGCTCGAACGTCAAAGTGATGAAACCGTTTGCGTGTAAACACATGGCGGGAAAATACCGTGAAATTTTTTTCAACCAGTTCCAAGCGAAACATAGAAATTTCCAAGAGGATACGAATAACAATCTGCATAAAGTAACAAATGTTGCACAAAATGCACGATTAACGAAGCTAAACGTATTAAATATATATAATGTTTTAATATGTGTTTCAACATTTTTGTTAGAAATTTTACAAGCGTATCTGTTAGAAAAGATTGGCTACAAGATAATGCCATATCTTTATAATCGCGCATGACACTTAAGTATTTATGCTAACGTGAAATGTTTAAAATAACACGTTTGGTTTCGAAGCAGCGGAAAGGTCGATCTTCTCATATTGCATGCTTTCTCTAGTAATTGGAGTACAAAGCGTATCTGCTATTAACCGTTGAAAATTCTTATTAACCCCGTCACTGTCGCAGCTAGTGTCTTGATCCCTGTCAAGTCATAACAAACAAATCTTTATTATACTCGACGTTAAAAAGTTTCTGTTCGAGCGGTCTTTCTCTTTTTAATTGGATGCTCTCACCGGAATCATTTCGATTACATCCTTTTTGGTTGGCAATTTTTACGAAAAAGAAAAAATAATCTGCCATATCATCCGAAAAGAGGTCACTCAAGGGGACTGCATTATTTATCACCATTTCTGACTAATTTAGAAAGCAGGCGATTCCCAAAAGATTCGTTACATTTCGAGATAAAAATGTTTGCATAAGTAAATGTACGAGTGTCTGCGGACTTTCATCCGCAAAAAAGAAATTTGCTTTACTTTCAGTTGACATTAATAATTTTTACGAAACAATAATTATTTAATTTAAAACTGCACACGCATAAACCGTGCTGTGTGGGTGGGTGTGCCCATAATAAAGATAATTATATCTTTCGTACATGACCTAATTGTTTCAAAAATATATATCATAAGCTGAATTCTTGTAATTCTCTCACGTTTGATCTCCACAAGTCCTCCAGACTTGAGTAAGCGAGAAGCTTGCTTGCATCGCTGGCAAAATAAATGGCTTACGTCAATATCGATTTCTAAAAAATGTTACTGCATCCGGGTTTTGCACACGGCGCATAGCGGCGTATAATTAAAAAGAGATGACGTCGGCGTATTCAAGGAGGACAAAAAATCTTTGACGCTTCTATTAATTCTACGAATCCAGTCCGACACGATAGAATTACGAGAATCGTCGCTTTCTCTTCTGGGTTTTACGCCGATTGACGCACGACTCCGCGCACCGATACGCTTCCGAAGACTTTTGAAAATAAAGCTAACGGCGACTCCGCAACGTCTTCCGTCGGACGGAAACGTCGTTACGAAAGAAACTGAAATCAATGAAATCTGTCAATGTTGTAACACACTAACAAGCGTTAAAGTAATTAAAGCATGCCGAGAAGCACCATCCGCCGAACGGCGGTTTGCCTCGCGAAGCGTACAATGCCATGTATAACTATGTGCGGTACAGCGCAATGGCGCAAAACGGTGTTTTTACACGATGAGAAGACCTCAGGGCATTAACGCAGCATAGACTGTAGCATGCAGGTAACAGATGCAAAACCGTTACCGTGCTCAGTTTCGATTCCCCGGCAGATAATGCGTATAGTTTGCCCGCGCCGTAGCTGAACTTATTCATCTGAGACAGTATTCTTTCGTAACGAACAAACGGATAACTGTACGCGGGAGAGACCTCTCTTCTTTTTAACACGTAAGTGTGGAAGTCAAGCTCTTGCCTTCGTGAGCAAACATTCTCTTTTGTACGTTATTACATACATACATACATACAGAGAATAAAATAATGCCTCAAGCAAACAATCAATCTGTGATTTCAAGCTGTTTTAAAATTTAATATGAACAAGCATCGAATTGACGACGAAGACTACGTGCGTCAATTTGATGCCGTTGCTTTCTGATTATATTTCACTTTTCTTACATATTTTCTTATACATATTTCGACATATTTTACCAAAATGTACTTGGGTTCCTTTTTTATTGTAGCTTCTACTGTGAGAAGTAATCAGCAGAATTATTAATATAAATAGAGCATTTATTTTTAACGAGGCAAAAATATATTCAAGATTCTTTTTTTTTATTTTTTATTAAAAAGAATTAACATTAAACTTTAATTTAAGATAAAAATGGAAAGATGTAGTTATATAATCGCTGTTAGCAAAAGGAAATCCAATTATCTTTCAATTGTCAAGAATAAAAAATACAAACTCTAAATATGTATATAGTTTACTTATTTATCTGTTTGGCTGAAGATGACATAAGACATAATGAGTACGTATGTACAGAGAAAAACTTGAGAATTTGTCAATATTGACAGAGTCAGTCTCAGCACTTACATTGATTGAGCTGACAAGATCACAAACTCTGCAATTAAATGTCTTGTTTCTACTTATATCAGTAAAACTATAATTCCATGGATAACAGGTTAATGATTACTTAGGCCAAATCAATCGAAGTGATAAAGTGAAACTCGATGAGGTCAGTAACCGAAAGATTCCGTGGAACGTATGCCATCTCGTCATTGTTGAGTCACAATGGAAGAGGTCGATCTCGAATATCGCGCGAGAGACACAGAGACGAAGAGATTTGTAAGGAAGATGTCAAGTGAGTCACACTACACCATTGACTCGGCACGTATCGCTTTCTCCGTTCTGACGATCGTCCAAGTCCGGATGAATATCGCGTCATCGCCGACATCTTCGTCGCCAATTTCCTTCGACCTCGTTTCGCGCACGGCCTTCTCACGCCACGCGAAAAGAGACGTGATTTTCACGCTTTGTTGGAAATTCCGCGCGATGGGAATAAAGCTAGGATCTAGCCGGGGTTAGAAAGAGGTGTAATCGATGCTCGCGAGGTGAGTCGCGTGAAGAAATTTTCCTGTCCTTCCACGACAACGGCCGAAGTAGGTTTCGGAGGGAAGGTGCAATGACCCGATTCGATCAACCTGTAATGTGCTACGCGCAATGACGCAGTCTCTTCCGAGCCACATTACAAGATCTTAAGATGGGACAACGTATATATACCTACATATATATATATAAAGCAGGTTTATATCGTAAAGAGATATGATGATTTAATCACTCTTTGAACGCATCTCTCTCTGTTACTTAATATTATATTGATAATAATTAACTTTTCTCGCGCGTCTATGCAAATTTTTTTCCTATATGATTGTGTTACAAGTAAAAAATATTCAGAGATATAAACTATCAGAAAATAAAGTAAAGAAAAAATAGAAAAACAGACAGTAAGATATTATCAATACAGATATTAATGCAGAACACTTTAATTTTAATATCAAGAGATTCTTTATATTTTTTATTTTTATTTTGTTTATTAGAGAATATTTAAAAAAATAAAATAATTGTTTTCATAATTTCTGTCATGATAGTATTAAATAAAAACATAATTTAATTATAATTTTTATCGGCATATTAAATAAAAACATAATCGGCAATTTATAAAAATTTAATAGATGTAGTTAAAGATTTAAATTATATATGTAGACAAAAAAGAGAGAGAGAGGAAGAGAGACATTTTTGTATTGCAAAAAATCAGGAAAAAATAAGAAATTTCTTAATTTTATCCAAAGAAAAATCATACAGAAATAAAATTGTAATTTAAATAAAGACGACAGAAAGTTATTAATAATTTCATCAACCTTTGATCGTTTATTTTTATCCCCATAAAATTTTGTTTCAATTTGAAGTATCTAGAACACACAGATCTGGAATGAAATGTCAGCTGCGCGCAATCGTCAGATTGTCATTGCACAATTGTCGAAAGATTTCGTTCAGTAAATTATTATACAAGTACTGATAGACTTCGTCATTGGAGGTTGTTATATATGCATATAACACAACCAAGGAAGAATGATTTAATAGTACCCTATAAATCGTAATTTTCCATGATCACATATGTTGTTCGATTAGTTTGGATGATATTAGTGTCAGATAGGCAGCGTTGGTCACTGACTTCGAAATCGGCGCCTAGCGAAGAGGAACACACTCGCGGCAATGGCGATGCAGCAAGTAGTTTCACCGTGTTAAATTAACCGAGCGCCGATCAAATCGATCGAAACGGGATAATGCCCGAAGAATGTAGCGCACCGTGAAAGTTCTGCCCCTCGGAAAGGGCCGAGGGAACGCCATCCCCATTAGATACGTGATCATCGCGCGCTCGTAATTAGTCGCAGGTGATTGCGTGCCGGAAAGACGCGAGATACAGCTATATCTCGCGCGATGTTACCAAATCAGTAATCGACAATCACTGCGAGATTGCCTTATTTAACGTGAGCTCGTCTAATGATTGACAGAAGCAAAAATGGACTTTTGCAGTAACTTTGTACGGAAGCTCAATCGTTAATATTCCGTATGTCATGATATAATGGATCTCACGTTTTAATTGTCGACAGTGATTAAGAACGTTTTTCTTGGCAAATTGGATTTTCTTGCCTCAATCTCATTTCTTCCATCTATCGTTTATTCACTTTTAATCGAAAGATATCAAATGCAACAGAATGATTTAGCTGTAAGAGATGATTACGCTATGTCGTCATAAGAATATAGTGATAAATATGATAGATGTGTATGTGTAATAATATCAGCAGTGCAAATATAGCTCGTTTCATTTCAGAATCGATAGACATCGATAGATGAATAAGAAGTTATCAAATTGCAGATGTTTGATCGATCAATCTGTAATATTTAAATTTTAATTTTTAGATTACGAGATGTTTGCCACACATCATTAATCATTTTTTTAATTATTAAAACATTGTTTGTGATAAGAATTACAGCATGTTTTTTCATGAGAGTTACGTATTGGAGACAGTTATATTTCTTGTAGATGGCACTTTTTGCCAAAAAGTAATATAACTTTCCCTTGATTTAATCATTCTTTTCATAATATTTAATAAAATAATATTTAATAAAAAAATTAATTTTAATTAGTTAAAAAGCTTAAAAAGTTTATTAATTTTTGCGACCACGTAGCACTAGATATTTTTGTGATTGATGACGTTTAATTATGATTTTGTTAAAATAAAGTTTTTTTTACGTAAAATAAGAAAGAATAAAATTTTACTACAAACTAAAAAAAATTTCTTTGAGCTTTAAATTCATTATACTTTTACTCTCTTTATATTACGCGATAACTGTGTATTTATATATTTTCGACAAGATAAAATTCTTTGTAGCATGATTCATCGATTGATAATATAAATAGTTTCTTAATTCCCGATTGTCTATTTCAGAAAAAACGTACGCTTTCGTTACCTCGCTATCTCACGGATAAATTTAAATATCTGATTACTAATTTGCATCTCATGCAAATCGCATTAAGAGCTATCGCGCCATTTCAAGATAATTCCGCGTGTGTCCACTTAGAGTGCCTAAGGCCTCTCTCCGATGGGAAAGACGAAGCTACCAGATCTGAGTGGACGATCTACGAAACCTTGAGAGATCGAGACTTCATTATAAAACACACGATTACACGTTGAGCGCCCGGGGAATGACTAGATAATAAGAAATGACGACAGGATCGCAATCGAATCCCATCTCTTTTCCCACGCTCGTCCCGCTATTGTCAGGTATTAGCGAAAACGGTCCTTTCTTTCGCATGAGACGATTCGGGAACTTATCTCGCCCGCCCGCAGGAAATCGAACCCGCTGCGCCGCGCCGGAACCAACAGTTTCTATCGATCGCCACGATTCGCGCTTATCGGTGGCGTTTCTCCCAGAATTGTTATCGTCGATATATTTCCGCTTTTGCTTTCACCGTTCCCGCGACGTGAGACACGCTCGCGGGAAAGTCGGGAAGAGACAATACGCTCGGCGAACGTCGTCATTTCCGCTACTAATTCTAATCCGAGGACACTATCAATGAGATACGAGTCGTTTAATCTGCGTACCGCGTGCGGAACGTTTTTATTCTGTTAGTTGAATAGATTGAAAGGTTTCCTCCGAGGAATATCGTGTCCGCAAAGGGGAAGTTACAGGACGATCCCACGCTATTGAGACTGCGAGAGGAGATAATGGCGGTTTAAACATTACGAATGCTTTACAAAGATTTATGTCGCGAAGGTTTAACTCGGAATCAGGAAACGCCGATACTGTTTCTCAATGCTGAATACCTAAATGTATAGCACGAACGATCTCTGAACGCTGTGTTATTATTTCATTATTTAGTTCCCGAGCAAAATGTTTCAGTCTTCAGAAGCACGTGGCATAATAAAAAATCAAAAGTTTGTGTGACTAACATGCTCTCAAGTTATTTAATGGAATTATAATTATTTAACGTGAAATTTTGTAATGTACATTTTTCAAGATATACTTTCCCAAAAAATTTTTAACTATTTTTTAAAATGTTGCTCTAAATATTACTAAATATTATTAATCTTTTTGTGTATATATGTATGTATATTGTTCATTACAACAATGACGTAATTCAAAAAACTAAATTTTCGAGAAACAAAGTCTGAATATTTGAAATCATTTTAAGTATATTTTTTTAAATGGTATAATTAGAATTTGGTGTATATAATTGATGTAGAAAAATAAAAATAACTTTATATTCATTTTTTATTCATGTTTTTTGAATTTTTATTATCCTTTTACGAACAACTTAAAAATGATTTCATGAATCTGACGATATTTTCAATTCCGAGCATTTAATAATTCGTGAGGCTTTAGCCAACATGATTATTATATTCGCAATAAATTATTCAGCAAAACTCTGTGATTCTGCTTAAAATATTGTATATATGCTCTCTTTATCCATGCCACATTGTAAGTAAAAGCAACTTTACATGCTTTTGATGATTGTCGATCGTCGCTGTTCTCGTCGTTGTCGTTATTCTACGCGCAGCAAGAGCGATTCTTCTTTCTCCTTCCTGCCTTCTTCTTCTTCTTCATTTTCTCTCCTCTTCCCGCTTCTTCTTGCCCTTTTTCCTTATTTCTTTTGTCCCTCAACAGCAACATATCATCCTTTAAGTGATTTATCTAACCACAGTGCGGCGCGTCCTGCGGTATGAAATGATCATCGCATAAATGAATCGACAAATCACAGTCGAGTTTTCAGTTGATCAAATAATCGATTCGTTTAAGTTTCTCGCGCGTTCGCGGCCCAAGTACAAAGATATTCTACAATCTACATCGCATTGTCTTTTATTGAATCAGTTATAGCTTTGACTTCTCGAAAAAAAAAAAATTCTTTTTTTTTTTTTT